>JBAWJQ010002145.1:0-75546 GCA_037783105.1 Bactrocera zonata
CCTTGAGAGAAAGTTGTGTCCCATTTAGGGAAGGGAATCTCCATAGAGGAGTTTTCTATTTTCTTGTGAACATCAGCAGATCTATTTTCTTTGTCTTCTCCGGGTTCAACCCCAGACCAACTTGCGATGGCCATTATACTACTAATGGTCTGCTATATAGCTACAAATACAAAAACTAAAAAATTTAAGTGCTTCACTCTCATATTGCTTGTTTTACAAACATACGTCTTGTTTAGGGTATAAATTTAAATATTTCATCCTTATTTTGTTTGGATTTCGTCAGTATTCATAAAGCGCTCAAAACTTAAGTTTGCTTAAATATAAATGTGACGATACCGTGTTTCTAAAAATAAGCTGAAATATCAAAACGACAACATCACAGGTAAAAATAGTGAATATTCTACATAAATGCTAGCCAAGCAATATTTTTAATTATTAATATTAAAGGTAATATAATCAATCTTAATGGAGCCCAAAATAAATTAATTAAAATTTAAAAATATTTCATTATTTTCCGAGATAAGTATATTGAAAGCGATAAAAAATATTAAATTATTGCGAAAGGTGTGCAGGGTTGTTCCAGAGTCGCTTCCTGTTGTCTTTTCGATATATCAATGAAATTAGCATGAATATTTCATAAGGGCGACGTTGCCGTAATAAATATAATTCTCACGTTAACAAAGAGTTGCGAGGCATTTACATACATACAAGAGCAGAAGGAAAAAAAGCATTTGAAGAAAAAAAGTTTAATAAGACAACAAGCTGAAGCGCGGTGAATTACTTATACAAACATAAGGGTATAAGAGCATATATATTTATTTAGTATTAGATATTTGTATATCTGCTATTTTTATGGCCAATTTGGCTGCCGCTCGCACCTTTTAAAGAAAAATCATGAATTGTTTGTTTAGAAGAAAGCAAGAGTAAACGCTTTGGTTTAAATGTGCTAGGTAAAAACCACTTATAATAAATAGCCAAGCAATTAAAGTGAGCAACAACATAAATAAGTAATGTTTGACGTGTGTACTTGTACATTTTTCACAGTCAATTTATGAATGCACGCGTCAAACATGTAAACATTTGATTTCTATAATTATTGTTGACATTTTTCGCACGTCTTTCAATTAAATATAGACAAAATATCGCTGTGCAATCGATCAAAAATCCATAAGCAATTTGTATGAAAATATTTCCAATTACCTAATTTTTTAATTAACGCGCACATACATAATAATTAACGCGTGCAGGGATAACTGTCTTAACTGAATTTCAATTGTGCGAATGCCACTCATGTTGACAGCAATCGATCGCTCTCAATCAGTAATTTAAATATATGCGCTATTTTTGACTTTGTAAATTAAGAAAATGCGAAATTCAATTTTGAAATTTGACCTGTGAAATTGAAATAAATAAAATACATTGTTTTTATTTAAAACGCTCTTTGGCCTTTTAACAACTCACCGCAGAATGTTATTGTTGATAAGCTGTAATGTTAATTAACATTCTCTGATTCGCGGCGTCTGTTAGTTGCTTGCAAGCCACCTCACCGCAGAATGTTATTGTTGATAAGCTGTAATGTTAATTAACATTCTCTGATTCACGACTTCTGTTAGTTGCTTGCAAGATAACAGTGCACTGAACAGCTTAAACTAGTGTTGGTTGCGTAAGGTCTGAGTTCAGTGTTGCATGCTTATTTTAATCTTTATTTCTTTTTATTTCGTGCTACCAAATATAGTATATATTTTCTAAAAAAAAATATTTTGTAATTCTCAGCCGACTCGTGTTATCGGTAAATATGAGTATATTTCAAAATTTTGTTCGAGATTTGTTGGAGCTTAGCTTCGAAAGCTTTGTTTTCATTATTTGCAAGTGTGATATATTAAGTAAACATAAAAAATATGTATGAAAAATATATGCATACTTAAAATTAAATTAGCCGTCATCAAATAGAACATATAAAAAAGTGTCTAGTGAAAACAAAAAAAAAAAATAAATAAATAAAAAAAAAACGAAGAGACTTGTTAAATGGAAATAGAACACGTCTGTTGACACAAAAATATATATAAGTACAAAAAAAATATTTCCATATGGACTCTTAGATTGGTTACATGTGGTATATAGCGCTTAGTTTGCTAATACTCTTACTATTATATATAATTTTTAGATTATATATTATTAGTAGACTTTGCACTGTGACAGAGCCATTCAACTTTCTCAGTCTTTGTTCGAGAAATGTTCCCCTACAAGATATAATGTATGTTAGTATGAATGGCTATATTTTTGGCCTGCTCGTGTTCGATAAATATTTTTGATTGCGTTGATATCCTCTTCTTTATAGATTTAAGAAATATTTTTGGAAATTACACTACTTTTTCAGCAATATGAATTCCACCACATGGCTGTTGTTAGTAAGCATGACTTCTATCAAAGAAAACATTTCAGTTCTGAACTAAGTTAACAACATTGTTGTCTATGTTTTATTCTAAATTGAGTCTTATTTAGTGCTAACGCGATAAAAAGTGAATTTTAGTGAAAGTGAAAAAAAAATTAAGTGTCAATTTTGTGCTATCAGTTTTCATATTTCAAATTTCAACGATTTTCCGAAAATATTAGGTTAGGATAGGTTAGATTAAACTGGTAGGCCAATAAGCCACGCATAGACCAGTTTTGAACCTTTGCGATACCAGAAGGACTCCATTTCCTGAGTCAAAGAGAAGTGTTCATCATTTATGATTGCTTGACGCGAAATTTAGTATACTCTGCGGCCTCACTATCGATCCTTTAGTGTATCATGGTATGTATATGGGGACTCCAGCGTAGTCTTGCCAATGCGATGTAAGTGCACAAGAGATGTTCCATTGTTTCCCTGTTGTCCCGCTCTAAACATTTCCTGCAGTCTTCTCGATCTGGGAGCCCCATTCTGCGGGCATGTGCCGCCACCAGACAGTGACTAGTTAGTAAGCCGATCATGTTTCTACAGTTTCTTCTATCGAGAATCAATAGGAATTTTGTGAACTTCCGATCTACCGTTTTGCACATGTTCACGTTCATTGTTCAAGAACGTCATTGCGCAAAGGCTATTAGATAAATTTATGTTTTCACAGAAAATACTTGAAAGTATAAGAGATAAATCAACTTTTAAGAAGTAAGTACTTAAGATGCATAATTTTTCGTAATCTATCAGTTTAATTAAATGTATTTAGATATCAATCTCTAAATATGTCTATATATATGGTACAAATGTATGCATTCGCACCGCGATTATTTTTGAGGCATGAGACGTAGTCGTGCGATTTCTTCGTGTTATTCCCATACTCTTGTATACATATTTACAATAATACATACAAAGTATTTCATGTGACTTCTATGCACGAGTACCTACTTACGACACATCGGAGATAATGCCAAATGTGAAGGGTGCCTGCGGCTTTAATTTCAAGTAAATACTCGTTTTATTGTGGTAATAAACTCGTAAAATTGACAGAGATTTACGTATCAATGGAAATTTACAAACGCGAGATAATATTGAAATGAAAAATTGATAAGTATGCGAAATTTTTCAAATATAAAATTAATTATAATCAGCATAAAGTACATAGATGTGTACTTTATATGTACACTCATATCAACATATATGTAGCTTTTACTATTATTAAAGTTTCATTTTCACTTTTGTGAGTAATTCGAGTATTAATTGCGCTGGCTGCTTTTAAAAATAGCAACAATAGTCAGTGCTATTAAATAATATTTTAAGCTATAGACAAATGTACATATGTACTAGAACTAAAGCCTGTCTAAAGCATAGTGCAAATAAGGCATAGTAAATTATTCAACGTAAATAAAAATTCGTCATAATAGCATTACGGAGTATAGCCATAGCTTATTGCCAAGAAGCGGCACTAAAGTTCTGACGCATACAGCACTGACAGTTTTGGGTCAGTTTTCATAAGTTTTATGTTTAGTTTAGTTAGGATCTTCTAAAGTGACTAACGTTATTACCTAAAAACTCTACAAATGATGATTGCGACAGTTTGATTCCATCAATTTTTTTGCAGTGCCTTTGACAGCAAAATATATTGCATGGTGACGGCATGAACGATTGCAAGAAAAGTCTTGGCTTACAATTGTTAAGAAAGCTTGAGAGTTATACTGTTTTAACTTACTCTGACTCTTCTAGCGTTGAAACCTATCATAATTGCATAAAATCAATATAAGCGATGTATTTTTAAACATTTTTTACTTAAAGTTCGCCTAATTTTATCCTTAAGTATCTCAAATAAGTTCATTTTGAAGAAAGTAGTAACGCAAATAACCTTCCCTGCCTGACTCCGAACCCACAAACAGTAATATAATTGATGACGTCAATCTAATAGAAGACACTATTCATATATATATATGGGGTATTCCATACCAAATCGACCACTTTTGAACCCGACCCCTTTAGATTTTGCTGAAACTTAGCCATCCTTTTCTACCCTTTGAAAAACATTTTTGAGAATTTTTCAAAATTTTTTGACCAATTTTAAAAAAGTTATGAATTTTGCAATTTTTTGCTAAAAATGGCTTCTTTATTTTCAAATAGCCATAACTTTTGTAGAAATTGACTTTTGAGGACCATTTTTTTTTTTAAATTTTTGTTTTTGAATGAACTTTTCGAAAAAATACAGGAAAAAAATTTAACACGATAAATTATATAAAATAATCGGTTTTTTTAAGTAAAATCGTAATTTTTTTTTTGAATTTCGCCATTTTTTTTTTCAAAAAAAACTTCAATTAATTTAACAACTATCCCGCTAATCCCGGAGTGGGCCGATTTTTTTTAATATTTGTTTTATTTATTTAAAAAAATGAAAAATGAAAAAAAATTTTTTCCCGTAAACTTTATTTTTATCATATAAAAAATATAGTTTAACGATTTTATGATATATATAATATTTACAATTTATAGACTTAATTTACGAATATAATGACTAAGTTTTATGATTAATACTGCTAATATCCAATGATTTCACAGAAACAGTACAAAAAATTATTTATTAATTTTTTCTCTGGCGTTTGAATATTTTACAAATTTTTTGTTCAGTAGAGTTTGAAAATTTTTTAACATACAAACAACCATTTTTGTCCGGAATTATGCAATGTAGGTGTTGAGTTCCTACAATTGGTTTCGTTTTCAAAAATCTGTCATTTAAATCAGTTAATGCTGTATTATAATCTTTTTCTGGAGAAAACTTAACTGTGATATTTGGTAAGTTATTCGGATTAGATGCCCATTCAAAAAATTCTATCGGTGTTGTTATTTGTTTATCAACTGCAAGTTGGAGACTGGCTCTCGCTACGAGTCGTTTGATAATGCCACCAATTCAATCACAATAATTTTTTGTATTGTTTCTGTGAAATCATTGGATATTAGCAGTATTAATCATAAAACTTAGTCATTATATTCGTAAATTAAGTCTATAAATTGTAAATATTATATCATAAAATCGTTAAACTATATTTTTTATATGATAAAAATAAAGTTTACGGGAAAAAATTTTTTTTTCATTTTTCATTTTTTTAAATAAATAAAACAAATATTAAAAAAAATCGGCCCACTCCGGGATTAGCAGGGATAGTTGTTAAATTAATTGAAGTTTTTTTTGAAAAAAAAAAAAAAAACAAAAATGGCGAAATTCAAAAAAAAAAAAATTACGATTTTACTTAAAAAAACCGATTATTTTATATAATTTATCGTGTTAAATTTTTTTCCTGTATTTTTTCGAAAAGTTCATTCAAAAACAAAAATTTAAAAAAAAAATGGTCCCCAGAAGTCAATTTCTACAAAAGTTATGGCTATTTGAAAATAAAGAAGCCATTTTTTAGCAAAAAATTGCAAAATTCATAACTTTTTTAAAATTGGTCAAAAAATTTTGAAAAAATTCTCAAAAATGTTTTTCAAAGGGTAGAAAAGGATGGCTAAGTTTCAGCAAAATCTAAAGGGGTCGGGTTCAAAAGTGGTCGATTTGGTATGGAATACCCCATATATATATATATATATTTTATTGTTGCCAAATTTTGATTGCCACCACACCGCTGACACATGTTCGATTTGGTCTTACTAGTGACGTCCCGAAAGTGTTATCAATACGAGTTGGTTTAGCTATTATATATTTATTATTAATAAATATAACTAACGCCGGCATATACCCACTGTATTAAGAATTTCTTATCAATATGCCTTTGTCGGACTTCTTATTAAGTCGCATTGTGAAATATATATATTTTAGTACTAATCAATATGTGATTAATACCTGTCTGTGTGCAAATATAATATATACAGCATTGTGTGAGTTTAATATTATTAACAATTTTTGTTTGACGGAAATTAAAGATTCGCGAAATAGAAATACTCCCCAAACCCGATAGACTACTTTTATCATTATGGCGCGTAGTTAGTGATTAGGCAACCTCGCCATCTTTGATTAGGCGAATGTCAAAACAACGTTAGGGCTTATGAAATTGATAGACGCCAACTTGTTTTTGTTGTGCTGTATTAAAAGCAGTTGGAAACAAAATTATTTGGTATACAAATTTCTACAGAAACATCGTAATACTGATTTTTACATATTGACTGTTATTGTTGTAATTACCTTGGTAGAACTACAAAATAAATTATTTTTATCAGCTGGAGTGACAGCAAAGTAGTAATAACGCCGGTTATATAGAATATGTAGTACAAGTGGCCTTTTACTATATATTTCGGGTTTAGAGCACAAAAGCAAATCCCCGCAAAACTCCTGTCATCAAACAAACAGTCGTCATACTTGCAACTTGGCTCCCATGTCATTGTTGACAGTCATAACTTCGCAGTCGTAGATAATTTCGTCTAGCTTTGAACCAGTACTAAGAGTAACAATAATGTCAGCCTCGAAAACCAATGCAGAATAACTTTTGCCAGCAAGAGCTACTTCGGACAGAATGGTAATTGAGAAGTAAAGTCCTCTATCGACGAGCAAAGACTAAACTCTACAAGTCACTCAAAATTCCCGTCCGGCTATATGGTGCAGAGGCATGGACAATGACAACAGCTGATGAGTTGACGTTACGAGTTTTCGAGGGAAAGGTTCTGAGGAAGTTGTTTGGTGTTTTGCGCATTGGCCACGGCGAATACCGCATTCGATAGAACGATGAGCTGTACGAGATATACGACGACATTGACATAGTTCAGCTAATTATTAGACAGCGGCTACGCTGGCTAGGTCATGTCGTCCGAACGTTTGAAAACATTCCAGCTTTGAAAGTATTCGACGCAGTACACGCCGGTGGAAGCAGAGGAAAAAGGAAAGCCTCCACTCCGTTGGAAAAACCAGGTGGGGAAGGACCTGGCTTCACTTAGTATCTCCAATTGAGGCCAAGAAGCGAAAAGGAAAAACGACTTGCGCGCTGTTGTAAACTCGGCAATAACCGCGTAAGCGGTGTCTACGCTTTTAAAGAAGAAGAACAACAACGAAAGCATATAATAACCACCAGAAATGATTCAAAATATTGTCCATTAAGATCTATACACGTTTGCATGCGTTTGAACCAACTATCGAAGCACTTTTGCCACACTGATTGAGGTACCTCCAAAATATGCTTTCTGAACGCATCAACGGCCTCTACAGGTATTGAAGAAAGTTGACCTCTTTGTTTATTTTTTACGTAGGAGAGTAAAAATAGTGCTTCAAATGCAGTTGTTTCAGACGATGTGTGAGCGCTTGCATTATCTTGGTGAAGAGTGATCCGTTTTGGTATAGAAATCATAAGTCTTGGAACTAAAAGTTACTATATAATATGCTTTTTGTCGGGGAAGAAAGAGTTTCGGGAACAGAGAAAAAATCGTAATACAAAAGCGTAAGTGACAAAGGACCTGTTAGCGCAGAGTTTCAATACAAGTGCCGCTAATTTTTTTGAACAACTGGCATAGTGTGTTCGATACCACTCTCCAACATTTGGTGAATCGGCCGAGATGAATATTTCAAGTTACTGTAAACAACACGAATAGCGCTCGTATGTCAAAATGCCCTGTGTATGTACAACAACAAAAATCTCAAACTTTACGACAAAGTTGTGTGTTGCCAGCTTGCAACACTAGTGTGTCCAAAACTCGAAATATAAAAGGCAACCTACGTATGATCATTTACTTACATAAGTAATACTCAAAGGTTTTGCCAATTCATATACTTTACAAGCCAGTAAATAAAACATTAAAAAAGTGCCGTAATCTTTCAAATTGTAAGCCTCTGTATTTGTTTACGAAATTGTTATCTTTGCTTTTAAAAATTTCTGTTTTACATTGTTGAAGTGAGTGGCTTATCGCATTGCATTCGCTCTCCTTTTATTTCCGTCTATTTATTTTGATTGATGTTTCGCTTTTTGTGTAGCCTCTGTGTTTTTTGTGATCTCTCTTCACTTTTTTTTTATTTATTTTTTTTTTATTTTAAACCCAAGGGAAACACTGGCCGCCCAATTTGGCAAGCATCAACTGCTGTGTAGACTTGAGGTCTATGCCTGATTGATGTCTTGTTTTTTGTTGCAAAAATAATTTATTTGCTGCACATGTTTAATTTTCCGGCTTTTAATTGCGGTTTTTTGCTTTTCTGGTTTTTGGAAAGACACGCCATACTTAAAAGGCTATCACAATGAGCGCAAATATTTTTTAAAGAAAAAAATGTGAGTGATAAGTGTTGAAATCGATGACGTCTTAGGAGATTTGGGTGTAGAAAATGTGCAATTGTTAATTGACTTAATTAAGCGGTTGTCTGAAAGCCGATGCTAATACTCCATTAAGCTAATTGCATGACAATTTGTTGAAAATCAGCGAATCTTAGCGCATGACAGCGCGAGCTTCTTGTAAATAACATACAAAAAACAAAAAAAATAATAAAAATAAATAAATAAATAAAAAAAAATAATAATAAAAATGAAAAATAGAAAACCTCACACTGTGTCCATGTTTGTTATTGTTGTTACTATTTTCAGCTTGCGCCAATAAATTTAAACGTGCTACAGCATAAACGTTTTATTTCGCATTATCAATGCCATAAAAATCTGAAGTAGTTAATAATAGCTTAAGTACATATGGGTACATTTGTATATGAAATCTTATAGAGTCATTTACTAGCTCACGCGCCTCTATGCGCTAGACAAATGTTGACCCAAGCGTTTCTATAACTAAGCTAGCACATAATTTATGCCTTAGACACGAGGTTGCAATATATAAGCTGGTATAATGTTGCTCAAAGGCAGTGACAGGCAGTGCAAATATTAATTTTGCTGAGATTATACTGGATTACCTTCATCTTGTGACATTTTATTTATTTGCTGCTTAGGTATTTTAGCTGCATGAGGTTTTGGTAAACTTTTTGGAGTTCTTCTAAACTTCACACTGAGAGCTGTCATGTTATGAAAAGTTCCAAGAAGATCCGACATTTTCGAGCCAAATTTTGTTCAGCGATGAGCGTCATTTCTGGCTCAATGGGTACGTAAACAAGCAAAATTGCTGCCTTTTTGGACGAAGGGCAAACTGACTTTGGTGTGTTTTTTGAACCGGTAGAATCATCGGTCCATATTACTTCAAAATTGGTGACGGTAAAAACGTAGCCGTCAATGGCGACTATTATCATGCCATGATAACTGACTCTTTGAGGTCTGAAATTGAAGCTCGTGATCTCATTTAGCTTCCACACGACAGCGCCACTTCCCACACATCGCATCAATCAACAGATTTATTGAGAGAACACTTTGGTGAGCAGATAATTTCACGTTTTAGACCGATCGTTTGGCCACCAAGATCGTGTGATATCACACCGTTAGTATTTTTTCTGTGTGGATATGTACAGTCTAAGTCTATCCGGACAAACTCGCTTCGATGCTCTTGAAAAAAAAACATCGCTGGTGTCATTCGCCAGTTACAATTCGAAATGCTTGAATGAGTCATCGAAAATTGGACTCAACGGTTGGACAAGCTGAGGTGTACGAGGGCTGCTATATTTCTGGCCTAATAATGAAAATAGGCATATTTATCAACGAAAATGTTTTTTTTTCGTTGGATTTGGCTCGTCTTGGAAGACCCACACGGTCGATTGCTGTTTTGTTTCGGGCTCATATGCATAGATCCATGATTCGTCACCTGTGACGATCTTATAAACGTCTTTTGAAGCACCGCGATCGTATTTTGTCAGCATTTCTTTACACCAATCTACACGAGCCTTTTTTTGAGCGATTGTCAAATTGTGCGGGATCCAACGAGAACAAATCTTTTTTAAGGCCAGGTGTTCATGCAATATCGAATGTATGCTGGTGGGAGAAATGCATAGGCATGCCTATATCTGATGGTATGTTACATGACGGTCTTGCATTATCAGTTCACCTACGGCATCGATATTTTCTGGCACAACGGCTGTTTTTGGACGACCTTCACGGAACTCGTCTTTGAGCGAACGTCGGCCACGATTGAATTCGTTGTAACAGTTTTTCACAGTGCTATAGGATGGTGCTTCACAGCCATACAAAGATTTTAGTTCATCGATGCACTCTTGTCGTGATAATCCACGTCGGAAGTTGTGAAAAGTGATCGCACGAAAATGTTCACGAGTTAATTCCATTTTTTGGCCGAGATGAATTTTTTAATTCCCTGTAAATAAAACAATTCACGATTAAATGACAAAACGTTCTGAGTGATGTTATGCTAAAAAATGTCAAACTTTCCATTGGAAATGTCAGATTGCACCTGGCAACACTTAGTGTTGCCTAGTCCAGATATATATGTATATGGCAACCTATGTAGCCGCGACCAATATTTGAAAGAATAGTCTTCAAAAAATAAATACCAAAGCATGTTCTTTCGAATGATAATAAACATTCTCAATTAAATTTGAAGTTACTGTGTATTTTCTTTAAAAAAATAGGTAACCTCGAAAAAGATCACCTTCTATACATATATATGTATATTTACATATATGGTATATTATCATTGTGTGTATTTAAAAATTGACTTCTTTTTCGTACTTTCGCACCGCCTGTGCAAACATTAACCTTTTGACTGACGCAAGCTTTGTGCTTTCAACATTGATTGGAGGCAATAAATATGTACAAATATTGTAGCTTCGAGGCACAAGTGTTTCAGTTTTGCCTTTAGAATTTGTACGCTGATCGAATTGTGTACACACAAATCAATATTTACATATTGTATGAATATGAAATTTAAAAATAGTCGATGTTAATAAGAATTACGTGTCCCAAAATATTGTTTGTGTAGTTTAAGAACGTGACTACGTTTTCTGTGGTTTCATGGGCGCGGAGTGTAAATGAGTAGAGTACAGCGCACGATTTTGTGGAGGACACACCTTTAACTTCATGATGTTCTCAGTTATACGTATAACTGTTGTCTTTGATAAGCGAGCAGGGCGCAAGCAAAGCGAGCAGAGAAATGGCGAATCGAAGAGCGCTTGCTTACATTTACTTCCAAAAATCATCGCTTTGTGCCATCTTCACGCTGTTGTTTCTTCGCCTTTCAAGTATAAAATTTCTTCGTAGATATATTAAAGCATTGCATTTCTTATCCGATCCTTGGCATTTAATAGTATAAACTTCTGTGGATCTAGCAACCCATCTGGCAGTAGATAGTAACTTTGGTCTTTGGTCTTATACATATGGTGAGTTCAAGTGCACTCAAAAAAAGTATGCCACATGTACAAGCATTACGCTATACAACACAATTTTTGTTTTCGCAATCTACTAAAGAATAGCAATCGGTTTTTAGACTTTTTTAATGCTTTTATAACCGATATATTAACTGATACCATACCAGTTATGTTTTAGACATTTTGTCTGATTTAGCTATTATGAATAGTTGAAATGACAATTGCTCTAATAAAGGAAAATAAAAATAAGTTTCTATTGTTTTTGAAACCTTAAGAGTTGAAACAAATCATAGTTGTTTATGGAAATCATAAAGCTTGAAACTAAAAAGTTATTAATATGATTTTTGTCGCGGAAAGTAGAGCTTCTAAACTAAAGAAAAAAGCGTTGTACAAAAGCATAACTGCCAAACAACTTGTTAATGCAGAGTTACTGCACAAGTGCTGTCAATTGATATGAAAAACTGGTGTGTTCGATTCACCATTCTCCGACGCTTGGCAAATCGAACACATCGCTTAATATGTTGCATTTGTTACATGCAATAAGGTTTTGCGACACGACATGTGACCCAACATAGCAAATTTTTTTTGGCAACAATTTACACTATCTCTGCATTTGTATCTTTTGCAAGTTTCTTGTGCAAAGCGAAAAATTTGCACTTATTTGTGAATTAACGAAATTCTGACAAATACAACATTTTTGGGTGTGCTATCTGCAGGCAGATAATATATGTACGAGTTATATGCTATATATATATATATATGTATGTATAGTAGGAAAAAATAGAAATAAATGCGACATGCTTTTCTAGAAGCAACAAACGCCAATTAGTTTATGCTTAAAATGGTCAAATAAAAGTCCTAATTATTGTTTCGTGCACTCAAACTTATATAGAAATTGATTATATATATAAATGTTGGCAATATGAGCCACTCGCAGCTGCCGTCTGGCCGACTATATTATCTTTGAAATGAAAAAACTGGACGTACTGCTGATGGATATGCAGCAGATGTATCACATACATATAGTATAATCACATTTATGCATGAAAGAAGCGCGCTGAAATTGCACTTATACTTTACTTGCTTATTGGTGGATGAATTATGAGTTCAAAACACGCTCATGGAAATTATGAGATTACGAAAGGCATTACTTTAAGTATTTGTAATATGCTAAATATATTATATACCAATTTTGCGTTATGGCGGGTCAATATTATAACGAAATACTTTCTTTTTCAAATGCCAGCGGGAATTTCGCTATAAAAAAGCAGTTGAAACTCAGTTTGAGGGCTACTGCAGTGCAATGCCGAGTCTCGAACTTTATTAGAATACTCTCATAGAACAACTATACCTAATATACCTACTATAACACACATTTTTTGTGCAAAATTCGTTTTTTTATATTCAAAATAGTTTCTTTCAATGGTTATACAATTATTATGGTAATCCTCCAACATTTCCATAATATTTTTGTAGTATGATTTGTCCTTTGCTTCAAAATAGGATCGGGTTTCAGCGATCACTTCTTCATGCGATGAAAATTTCTTTTCAGCGAGCATTCTTTTGAGATCTGAGAGCAGGAATTAGTTGCTGCGGGCCAGATCCAGAGAATACGGTGCATACAAAAGCAACTCGAAGCCCAATTCATGAATTTTTGCCATCGTTTTTACAGATTTGTGTCACGGTGCATTGTCTTGGTGATACAGCACTTACGCTTCCTTCAAATATGCCCGTTTTTCGGCGATTTTGTTCTTAAAGTGGTCGGAAAACGCAATGTTGTAGTCACTGTTGATGGTAGTTCTTTTTTCAAAGTAATCGAAAAAGATTATTCCACGCGCATTCTAAAATACAGATGTCATAACACTGCAAACCGACTGTTGCCTTTTTCCATGCTTTGAAGCGGGTTAATCGTATGCAGCCCACTCGGATGCCTGTCGATTGGACTTTGGAGTGAAATGATGGAGCCATATTTCGCTCATTGGGACAAATCGACGCAAAAACTGTGATTTATTACACTTGATTATTCACAAACACTGCTCGTCAAGTCGTCATTGTTTTTTAGTCAAAAGTAAGCTCGCGCAGCAACCACGTTGCACAGAGCTTAGTCATACCCAAATATTCGTGAATGATATGGTTCAGTTGATATCTTCAGAGCGCCTGCTATCTCAAACAATTTTATTTTACGGTCATGCGAAACTATTTGGGGGACTTTTTTGAAGTTTTGGTCGGTAACCACCTCTTTTGGGCGTTCACAGCATTCAACGTCTTCGTTGCTTATTTCACCAGGTCTAAATTTAGCATACCAATCCCTGTTGGATGATTTTCCTGGAACAGTACGCGGAAACTCGTCATTCAGTCAAGATTTTGTTTGAACTTATTTTTCTCCGCACGAAAAGGAATATTTTATCAGCACGCGAATTTTGTTTGATCCATTTTTTCACAATAACAAAACTAATATAATAATAATATATAATGACAAACTAATGATCTGACAGCTGTCAGATTTATACACACGCCTTTTGAAGGTTCGAGCTAACTAAAACTCATATGGATTTAATTCTAGCAGCGCCATCTATGCGTCTGGCTGGGAGTTATTGACCTGCCATATTCTATAAAATTGTTGTTGTTCAAAATTGTCTGAATTAGAACCAAATTGCTTGATAAATACGTTCGTATACAAATATTTTCTTTATCTAAATCCCTGCTTCGTTTGCTGATTCAGTTTGTATGTTACTTGGCCTGTTCATAGCTGTCATCATATATATTACAGATATGAAATAATTGGTTAAAAAACACCAAAATCTATTCAACAAATTTTAAATATATACATACACACATACATATATAGACAAAGATATTGCAAGAAAGGTTGCACGCTCTTTAACTTCGTAAGTCGTCAAGGGTAAATAATTAAAACTTCACTTTACCACGCGTAACGGTTGAGATAAATATTTATACACATGATTACTAAATATATACATATAAAAATTAATAATAAAAAGTAAAGCAGAAAAGTTAAAAATGGCCACAATTATATACATATGTGCTCGAGATAAGGAAAAAAATGATCAACCCTGACGTGTGAAACGACTGACGCTTTTGATAAGTAGCTGTCATAAAGGAAATTTGCGTACGCCGACAGATAGTACACGGTGGCAGCGCACTTTTGAGCTTCGGTACAGTACACTCGTATAAATACTACTCACATATGTATATTTATGTAATTCACTATTTGTTAGAAGAGTAAAGCTTGTATTAACGTGAACTGGGTGCATACACAACTACCGTTCGCACGACAGTCGAGTCTACGCAACCGGAATGAACCCTGGTTTTTTCCGGTCAAGGACTGTCGACTCAGCATAATGCTGCCGTTACAACAACAACAATACCTATTTTTTCATTCTCTTTTTATTTTATTTATTTTGTTATTTTTTTTCTCAAAATTTAAGAAAGAATTAATGATTTAAGTAGTTCCAGCCGTCATAAACCTCTACCAAGTAAAATTTGTATTCTTCCTTGGTTCGAAAGCTGCTGCTGCTGGCTTGCGGGTTCCTCAAAACACAAACAACTTTTCAAGTATATGTAAGATCATCGAACTCACTCGTAAGGTTGATCGCTTAAGTTTTAATTTTTTATACTATAAAAGGCGAAATTGGTTTAGAATGCCGGTCCGTTCACCCTCCTTTATAAAAGATCACCACTCGATAAAGCGCTTTGCGCATTTCATAAATTTTTTTTAGATGACTAATATCCGTTTCGACTATATCTTCTGGTATGCCGAAGCTAAGACTGGCGAGATGTGTCAGAATCAGTTTTGCAAAAGCTAGCCAATGGAAAAGAAAGTGCCTTTATGTTCCAAGCCACCCTCCTCCCCCACACAACTTAATCAACTAGCGTTCGAGAAGATTTTTAGTTTTCTAATATGGATGGTGTCCATTAAGAACCCTGATAGTTTAAACAACTATTGTCCGATAAGAGATTTAGCTTTCCAATGGATGGAGTCCAAGATGAACTTTGCTAAGAACAAATAGTTCAATAGATATCCTGCCTTCTACTTTAGGTCAAAAGGATCTCGCAGTTACACAGGAGCTAAGCTGACAGAACCAGCGCTTGCTAAGCGCACACGAGACCTCTTCGTCCAATGCTGGAAGGCTATACGTTAAGGGAAATCCAACACGGTCAAATTTCGATGATGCTCGCTAGTTCACTAGCTCTGCAGTTGCCAGCGATTTCGTTATGACCAGGTACTCAAAGAAGTCTGATGAGGAGGAAGCTTGATGCTATTTCCAGTGAGATCACGTAGTCTTTGACTGGCTTTGAGCGCACAGTTAGCAAGCCCGCCTCTCTGAAAGAAGGCATCTACCGTCACCATAATCATAATCACTTCTGCCTGAAAACAGTGGTCCGGTAGCATAAAGTGAAGATTGCCGGAAAGTAAACTTCGTATGCTGGGCTGTAGCGGCAGCATTAAGGGTGCCATATGCCGTGCCGCTTACATGCACATGCATATCGAAGGAACACTGTACTTGTCGTTTTCTTTTATGGCATTGCTGCATACGGTAGGCCGTCAATTTGAGCTTTGAGCATATCAGTTGACACTTAACTGACAATAATGCTTCCGTTCAGCAACACGCCGCGCCAATGTGATACCATCAACAATAACAACTACGAGAGCAGCAAAAACACATAGAACATAAACCAGCACAGCTGGCACGCTTGTGTGACGTTTGACGAATGGCTGACTTGCTGGCCGATCATTCGCTTAGATAGACAAGCCGGGCTGATAAACGCGCATTTGAAGGGTGGTCTGTGAGCGCGAAATATTGGGAAGCACGTTCAATCTGCAGACCCCTCATGAAGAGGGAGAATTCTTCGCTGGCATTTGTCCTGCCATATTATTTCTATAAAAATGTATTTATATGAATGTACAGCAACAGCAAATTGTGCGATATACTCTATATCTAAGCGGCGTAGCTAATGTAAATAATGAGTGAGCGGCATATATTTTAAATAATAAGGCAAAAACAAATAAAAAGTGAGAATTTTTTTATATAAAAATACAAATAATAACAACGCAAACAGCGGCGCGTAATGTGGACTGTGAGTTGCATATTTGCTCGCTCTCTCGACACCTCAACCGAAACAGTAGCCGAGGCAGCCGCGCTAGACGCAACAGCTCACCAGCTCAACGGCAGCAACAACAGCAGAAACATCAGTCAACATCAGCAAAGACATAAAGCGTTCAGTATAAATCGTCGAGTATCTGTTCGGCGGGTCCGCAGTAGCGCTGAGTAGCCAGAGATACAAAGTACTTATGCATAACGGTTTGGCGTAGTTGGTTAGAACTGTTCGATTCTTCGAAGTTTGGGGGTTGGCTCGGACCAACGTTCCGTTACGGTAGCGCGTTGTGCACTCGGTGCTTGCGACGGCGGTAGATTTGGAATTCTCAGTTGAAAACGTGCGGTTGCAGCGCTGGTGTATGTGATACAACGGAAAAATCAAAAAATTCGAAATTTAGTGGCAAACAAAGGTATAAAGCGTGTTCAAGAGTTGAAGAAAAAAAGTTTTGTGTTTTGAAAAATATTATTTTCCAATAAAACCTGCAATAGCACGCAAAATATGTAAAAAGTGTGTTTGGAAGTGTGTGCGCTGTAAGCCATAATGGTGAAAATTCAAAATAAAGCAACTGAAATTAATTTGTTAGCGGAAAATCAGCCAAAGCAAAGCGAAAAGCAATTTTGTAGTACGCGCTTTACGTTTCGTGCGCTCGCAAAATGGCAAGCGCTACATAAATACATACTTACGTACAACACTAACAGTATATGCAAATGCCAGACATCACAACAACAACACAAAATTTAGCATTCCTTTTGTAGCATTGCGGTCAATAAACAATTTCAATTTGTTTGTTTTGACGTTTTTCCTATTTCACTTTTGTATTTATTGTTTTTGTTTTACTTTTCACCTCACTCATATGCAATTGGCTAGTGACAGCGTGTATCGCTTGGATGTTGTGGGAAATTACGCAGAAAGTAGCCAAGTGAATGGCGCACGCGGTCCGAGTATCTTCGGCGCATTTGCATATGAAATTCCTCTCCACCCGCATACACACACATGCACAGGTGCGTGCATCGGTGCATTTGTGTAGGTGTGGGTGGCATGGCGTGTGTGTGCGTAGCAACAAATTATGCATATTGTCGCGATTTGTGTCAGCAACATTTGAGCAAATGCAGCAACATTTGTTTAACATTGATAACCGCCTTCAAGTGAGCTGAAAAAAAGCTGAAAATAATGGTTGAAGAACGTCGGAAATATTTGTGGAAATTTGTGTACGAAATGCGCTTACAAACCAATAAAATAATAATAAATATTTAAAAAATGAAATAAAGTAGAGAATGGTTAAAATACAAAAAATATAATAATAATAATAATAATAATAATAAATAAATAGATATAAATAGAAAACTGTTGATAATAAAACTGAAAACTGTGGTTAAGCAGGAGAAAGGTGGAATTTGTTCATATATTTAAGAGTAAAAAAAAAATAAAATATTTTCTCAAAATCTCTAAATATAAAATATAAAAAAAATTTAAAAAATAAAGTAAAATACAATAAATTAAAAATAATAAAATAAAATAAAGTAAAATAAAATGAAATAAAGTAACATAAAATAAAATAAAGTAACTTAAAATAAAATAGCATACAGTAAAGTAAATTAAAATACTAAAAGAAAAAACATAAAATGAAACTCAAACTTAACTTCAACTTAAAATAAAATAAAAAAATATTGTTACAAAATTTTCTAAGAAAAAAGAAAAAAATATTATGTTTTTAATATAAAAAACTAGTAAAAAATAAAATAAAATTTTAATTTTAGAAGTAATACATTAAAAAATATATATAAATATAAATAAGACAAAATAAAAAGAAGTGAAATAAATTAAAATAATAATATAAACATATAAAGTAAAACTCTCAATTTAAAATAAAATGCCCAAATATCGAAAAAAAATTCTAAAAATAAAAAAAATATTTTTTTTCTTTCTTAAAAATAATAGAAAAATTGGAATAAAAAAATAAAATTAAAAAAAAATTAAATAAATAAATATAATAATATACACATAAGAATAAATAAAAGAAAATTGAGTTAAACAACATAAAATACAAATTTTAAGAAATAATGCGTTTACATATTATAAAATAAATTAATTAATAAAAAATAAAATAAATTAAGTTAAAAACGAAATTAAATTAAATATAATAAAGTATATTTAAATTATACATCACAAAACATAAAATGAAGGTCAAAATTAAAAAAAAAATAAGAATAAAAACTTTGGAAGAAATTTTATAAAAATAAAGAAAAAATGTTGTTTTTCTATATTTTAATATATAAAATTTTTATATAAATTTTTTTTTAAATAAAAAATAAAAAAAATATCAAGGAATCAAAAAATAATTTGTTAAATGAAGGTCAAAATTAAAAAAAAATAATAATAATAATAAAAATATTGGAAAAAATTATTTAAAAGTAAAGAAAAAGTGTTATTTTTTTAGTTTTTAATATAAAAACTTTTATAAAAAATAAAAAAAATGCAAAGAATCAAAAAATTATGTGTTTCATAATATAAAACAAAAATATAAAAAAATAAATTGAATTAAAAAAAAGAAAATAAATTAAATAATTTAAAATAAAATAAATTAAAATAAATAAAATAATAAAAAAATAGAAGTCCAAACTTAAAATATAAAGAAAAATGATGCCCAAATATTGATACAAATTTTATAAAAATAAAGAATAATATTATTTTGTGTGTTTTTAATAGAAAAATAAGGATAAACATTTAATAATAAGTTAAAATAATAAAATAAACTTAAAAAAATGAAATAAATTAAAATGAAATGAAAAAAATCAAACAAAAAAAGTAACATAATATAAAACTAAATTAAATAAAACAACATAAAATTCAAAATTTAAAAATAATGCATTTAAGTAATATAAAAAAATATTAAATAAAATATGAAATGCATTAAATCAAAAACAAAATTAAATAATATAGCAAGAAAATAAATAAAATATTGCAAAAAATTTTCTAAAAATTAAGAAAATTATGTCTTTTGTCTTTAAAATAAGAAAGAAATTAATAAATAAAGAAAAAAAAATAAAACAAAAAAAAATTAAAAATAAGAATAAAATAATATTAAAATAAGAATAAAATACAAAAAAAAATTAATAAATAAAATAAACTAAAACTAATTTGAAAAAAAAAACAATATAAAATCAAAATTAAAAAAAAAAATTAAAAAATGTACCCAAATTTTGTTATACATTTAAAAAAAAAAAAAATATTTTCTCAATATGAACTTAAGAATGCTAATATTCATTTGAAAAAAAAAAACAATAAAAAAAGATATTTTATTTTTTTTATTTTCGTCACAATATTTCACGTAAACAAATTACCAGTTTTAAATACCCGCACGTAACGGTAATTAAAATATATTTTTCCAACAGATCCTTCTAAAATCTTGTATTAAAAAAAATCAAACAATACGGCAATAAAACAACAAACCGACAAACACAATTCGTTAGTGCAATGATGGTAAAATGTTTGGCCTGAAAATGTGTGTTACAACAAACGAAGGCTATAAACATAACAACAATGCTATTTACATAAAACACCGTGTACCGAAGCGTGTTGCTGACGAGAAGTTGCATAAGACGAACAGCAACAACCGCAGAGGCAAACAAATAAGTGAAATCAATTGTGAAAATAGCCATAAATTCAATAAAATCAACACCAGCAACAACAACTACAATAACAAATGTCAGTGCAAGATTGTTGCTGAAATAAATAGCAGCGACAACAACAAAAGTGCGAGCTGGAGCATAGGCTGCGACAGCAAAGTGCATTGCAAATGCAACGGCCATAACAACAACTCCAACAACAATAAAACGTATCAACATAACAGTTGTGGCAGCGATTTGGCCTTCACCGGCGATAAATGTTATGCTTGCAACGGTGGAATGCTGGCGGTTTTCAGTGCATAAACAACAACAACTTCTACATAAATATATTTATGTACATAAGTGTACAAATGTATGTGTGTACTTCCAATAAATAACCCAATTAAAAAAAATTTAAAAATAAAATCAAATAGTTTTGAAAAAACATTTTCGCAACGCCCATAATTACGAAAACAAAAATTATAACAACAACAACAATGTGGAAAATATGCAAAACGGCCGATCACAATTCAAGCCACATGTGTGATATACATATGTACATATATGAATATATGTGAATTAGTAGTGCAAGCAATGCTTATATAACGTCGTACATATGTACATATGAACATATATTCAACTTTACATATTTATACATAAGTGTATACTGTACATAACAGTTACGTCAATAGCTGAATTCACCTAGAAACAGCGCAACAGCGTATTTGGCAGCAAAGACAGCCAAGAAATCAGCATTATTGGCCGCAGAGAGGCGTGGAAGGCGTACGCAAGGAGTAAAAGCCAACAACGTGTAATAGTCAGTATTCCAAAGTGTCCGAAATACATAACGTGCGCGTGTGTATTTGTGCATGCGTTGCAGTGCATTTCTTTGATCAAAACCCAAAAAGCCTTTGTGCGCCATTATACATACATACATATATACAAATAGTTATATATATACATAAGAAAGATATTTTTATGTGCTTCTTCGGTACTACATTTGCATACAAAATGCCGGAGATTAAACGCAATTTGAGTCGCCTCTCAATGCTGATGTTTCGGCCGACGCATTCCAGTGAGCCTGGCTGGCGTGCGGAGCTGCTAAGGTACATACACACAAATACAAATACATACTTAGACACCTAAGTAATATATCAATTATATAATTTATGTAATTTTTATTTTCAATTTCAATGTTTTCTGTGCTTAAAAATAGCCAATTAGTGATTATACTTAATTATATGTATTGTATGTTTATTAGGGTGGCTCAAAAAGACCCGCTTTGTTGTCTGAAATATAGATCCTTAGACACCTTTAAAAAGTTCTTTCCAAGTTTGAGCTTTTAATTGTAACTGGATGGCCCAACACCTCTTTTGATAGCTATCAGTCCGGGTCAAATTAGATCAGATGGTATAGTAACTGGATTTTTTTCCTATAAAATCTCGTATGCGATATATGTTCAACAGATCATTCTCAACAACTTTATTTGAGAGACTATGGATCTAAATCCGGTTTAGAGCCACCGATTTTTAAGGTGAAGTTTAACAAATCTGAATAATCGGTTATATGGAAGACATGTGATATAATTGTCCGAATCGACTCACTCCGAAAAATTATGAATGGAATATGAAAGTGGAACTACGTACTAACTTTCATTCCAATATCTTAAAAACTGACAAAAAAAATTATAATCCCTAAAATTCTTCGACTTAAAAATCGCTGGCTCGAAACCGGTTTTAGACACATGGTCTCTTAGACGAAGTTGCTTCGAATGATCCGTAGGTTATTTTCCAAATGATAAATTTCATTCGAATATCTCAAAAACTGACGAAAACAATGTTATAATCCCTAAACAACTTTGACTTAAAAATTGCTGGTTCGAAACCGGTTTTAGACACATTGTCTCTTAGACGAAGCTGCTTCGAATGATCCGTAGGACATTTTCCAAATGATAAATTTCATTGGGATATCTCAAAAACTGACGAAAACAATATTATAATCCCTAAAAAACGTTGACTTAAAAATCGCTGACGTGATTGTTTTATATTGAGAGAAAAAATTAATTTAGAGTGAGAGTTTAGTCCAAATTCAACCCTTTTTTAGATAGTTCGGTTAACAAAAAATTCCTAAGTCTTTTTTATAGAGAATTCAATTTCTTAGAATATCTGTGAAACGATACAATTTTAATAATATCAAATTTTATATAAAATATATGAAGTATATATAGGTAATCTGTTGGTAATTTCTAAGCTTATAATTGTGGTTCGCTTGTGTTGAAAGGGGGATTTTTTGCACTTTAGCCCCGTTCTTTTGTACTCTCTTATCTCTCTTATAATACATATTTAAACTATTTTCTAGATTCTCTTTGTTAAAAACGCCATATTGTTCCTTCTTTTCTAAAAATGACGTGAACGAAAGCGTCATCAGTAACTTTTTTACACTCATACATATATAGTTAAATATAATATGCTCGGTATATAGGCACTTTGATAAAATAAATATTTATTTGTATTTATTAAATTTTCATTTGCTGATCGCTTCAAAACATCTGAGCAAAGTCAAACGCCTTTAGCCTTGCAGCGAACGTTCTAAAGCAAAAGAATGAGAGGAAATGCAAACAGAAAGATAAAATCATTAAAAGTAAATTATAATGAAAAGCAAAATGAATAATCAAACAAATATTAAAAAATATATAAGGGCACAGCTGAAGAAAAAAATAAAGCTAAAATAAAGTGGAAATATGGTGAAGTAAGATAAGAAATTTAAAAATATTTTTTGTTTAGCTGTTTTTGATTTTTAAAATATGATTTTTAAATCTTTGCAAATATACAGCTGTATTGGTGGCAACCTTCTAACAATCGCTTACTTCTAGAAATATTGAAAAAAAGACTGCTCTCCACAGCATAAACATGTAGAGAAAGACTTTATCTTGATTTTGATCGGTGGGTTTATATGACAGCTACATACAATAGTAGTTCGATCTGAATAATTTGTTCGAAAATTGTCTTTGCAAATCATCTATGCCAAGTGCATGAAAATATCTTGTCAAATAAAAAAAATACTTTTCAAAAAATATTTTCATGTCTACTCCGCGTAAATGTGGCTGAATTTCATTGCTGATCTCCTCCTTTAAAGGTTGCGTGATTGTGGGCACAAAATGGACCTGTAATTTTAAATAGCCCATAAAAATAAATCTTACGTTTGCAAATCAGACGATCTAGAGCGCCAATTCGGATCACAAAAATGAGAGAGAATACGAACTGGAAATGTCTCATTCAGTAAAAGAAGGAGTTTTTCAAGTGCTCTATGATACGTGACTCCGTCTTGTTGAAACTACATATTAAGCACATCAATTTCATACAATATCGGCAAAAACACTTGTTTCATTTTCCAAAAACTATGGTCTAAGTATGCTTCCGGCCAATCCACACCGAACTGTGGCAGGTTCTGTATGCATATAAGTTCTCAGCACAGAGATTTTGGCCATTAACAAATCTATCCAGCAAATCTGCTTCATCGCTTAGAAAGATTTTGGACCAGCATCCAATCTAACAATATTTTTGAAATATTCTTTAATAATGCAGACATCTTTTTTTTTTTTTTTTTTTTTAATATAATACATAAATAGACGGATGTCAGTATAATTGAAAGACACAAAAAATTACAAATGAAAGAAATTAATAAAAGTAAAAATCCTCTTGTATGAATAAGCCATTCAAAGACCTTGATAAACTAGTTCAGAGTTTACTAAAATTGTAACTAATAGGTAATACCAGATCCTGTCTAACAAAAAAGTATTACTATTATCCTTGTAAAAAGTTTTCATTCATTAACAAACCCGTTCAAGCGGTATTTCCATAGTAAACTATAATCCATGATATTTTGCAAAAAACTGTGTAAACATTATAATCCGTACCCACCTACTTTCCGCTAATCCTTAGCAAAACCAAATATTTTGAAAACATTTATGTTTACTTTAATGAAAATTTCAAATATTTCAACAACAAAATTAATAAAAACATTGTGCTCTAGTAACCTTGTGACTTAAAAAACTTTCGTATTTCATATGCCACGCCTTCAACTCTTAAAAATGGTAATCTTGAGACAACAATAACCAAACTAAATTATGTAAAACATTGTTCTAAAAAGGTTGCAATACCATAACAATGAATCGCTTTTAAACACAGCCTACTAAAAATAGATCTCTTAGAATTTCAAGGAAATTTATACCTGCCTACTGTGGTACCTGCTTTGCGCTAGATCTTTTCATTGTCAGAAAAGAGCTAGGAAGAAGGGTGTAGCGGTGCCTGTTTTTTAGAATATAAAGTAGAGCAATTTCAGCAAAGTGGCACATTCGCAAAACAACCGCGTCTCTAAGTACACAAGTGAGCAACTCAAAGAAGAATCAACAACGAACTCTTAAACAAATTTCGAGCTTAAACTACTTATAACAACTCAATAAAAATGACTGAAGTCGCAACAAACGTCATCAACAAAGCTGGTGCTGCCATACTACCACCTCAACCATACGAAGTTACACCACCGAATCCAGGCGAACCATCGGCATTACAGAGACTTGCCGCATTGTCCGCTGCAGCAGTGGCTCATGACAGAGAAAACGACAGAGAGTCGGACTCTGAATCCGATTCTGCTTATTGTGACAGTGAAAGTGACGGCAACTCAGACACAGACACCGACATCGACGACTCCGATTTCGTAACCTTCAGCCTACCGTTTCGGCCGCGTTGTTCAACGCTACCAACCGCACTCGAAGGACGGAAACTAGCTGAAGTGGCCAAATCTGCTCTAAGAAAGATGTGGTCACGACGTAGGCGCAATCGATCAATATGCAATTGACGGATAGAGGACGTATTGCAAATTTTAAGCAGGAAACTATTTATATTTTTTATTTAACTAATAAATTAGTTATAAGTCAAATTCATAGAACTTTCATGAGTAGTCAATAAATATCTGTAGTTGAATCAATAAACGCTTTTAATCAATAAACGTTTGAAACGAGAATATTGAGTTAGGTTTCTGTTTAATAATACTTTGTTGCAGTTTCTTAATCACATAACTTTGTAAGAACTGAGTGATTGTGATTGAGGTTTCCTTCTTTCTCTCTGTGTCTTGAAGTTCTTTGCATTTTTAACATACTAACTTACTCAGCGTAAAAAATGCAAAATTGTATTCATCATCAGTTTGTATCTACAAATGCTCTGCGGTCTTTTAAAGCTCTTTAATACACATATCTCTAATTTTATAATTGAAATTTTTTGAGCATTTTTCCAATTAGCTGCAGTGTCATTAAGTCATTAAGCTGTGGAATAATAAACAAAATTGACTGATATAAACTGTGCGTTGGTAGAATTCAAATCATGCATATGTATGTGTGTAACGAATAATAGTATGAAAACGGTGCCTTATCGTGGTGCAAAAACCAAAAGTTGTCGGTCCATAATTTCTGCCTCTTTTTCGCAATGGCTTCGCACAATGATGCATGGCACTCAAATATTATTCCTTGTTGACAGTTTGGCCAGTCAGAAGGAATTCGGAGTGTACCACACCGCAATAATCGAAGAACACTGTCAACATAACTTTGATTTCTGACTTGCTTTGACGAGGTTTTTTCGGCTTCGGTTTTGCCATTGTTTCTGTCGGCAGATCCGAGACGTAAGCATAGATCAGACTCATAGATAGACTCATCCCCAGTAATAATACGTTTTTTGACATCCCGATAATCACTGAAAAAAAACTTCGAAATTTATATTAAAAAGTCTTAGTATTTTTTGCCCACAGTATATCTACATATTATATTTATAACTAATTTCGTTATAATAATCTATCATATATATGTATATACAATATTCACATTAAATTTTATGAAGGGCGTTCATTTTAACTTCCATTTATTTGGCATGTAAATACGTTTTAATTGTTACTTTCCCACTGAAAGAGCAGTAAGTGACACGTGACAGCCGCTGAAAACTGACTTCCGATGAAGTTGTCATATTTATATAATTACAACTGGCGCAAATAGCTGTTAATTGTATTGTCTGAAAGTGTTGTAATTTGTAAGCCGGATCTAATTATTTTAATTGTTGAATATCTATATATTTTGTATGTACGTATTTGACTACGATTTGATTTTTTTAACGAAATTAAATTTTTATTTTTTTTTTTAATGTAACAACTATTTGCGTTGATGAACGTTTGTTCGCTTTGAATCGAATAACTATCATGAATTACTCACGAATATATGATTAAATGTCATTAAACTTCATGACGTTAATTGAATGTGAGTTCATTAAATGATTTTGTTGAAAAAGTGGTGGGGTTGTTATGATAATTCTATAAAAGTGGAAAATGTTTATAGATAATGCAGAACAAACAAGTAACCATTGTATGTATAGATGAAAGATTGAACAATAAAAAACGTTAATTTCGACTACAGTGGAGCTATAAAACCCTTCACGGGCCATTTTTTATATCATATATCAGTTATGGCAGCTATATGCTATAGTGTCCGATCCAAAAAAATTGTTTGAAGGTTACACCATTGCCTTAGGTAGAATTCAATAATTCCTCAACCCTGACAAAATGAGTTAAAATTAGAAATTTGTTCTATTCATAAAATGGGGTATTTATAACAACTCAAATTACTCAACTATTAAGCTCAACGGGTGAGCAGAAAAAAATGGCGAATCGAACATGCACATAAATTCCAAAGACTTGCCTCATTCATTGATGACGTGCCACTTTGACGTTAGGAAATGCATTATGACGTGCATTAATCACTAATTGCCTAGTTGAAAACAACAAATTAAGCAGACTTAACAACATTATATATAAAATATTATATGAAAGCATATTTAGCGTGTGCTCGAGTGTGCATATGTTTACGCATATGCGTAAACTGAGAGCGATTGACGTCAGCGGCTGCAAACATCCAACATAAACACAGATGCAGGCCTAGATTCTATACTCTAGATACATATATATACATATAAATGCATTTATCTAACGCCTATGAATGCATTCTCGCAAATGCAGCTCAACTTTAATATATTTTAACGTGAACTGAGTTGACAACAGCGGTAGCAAATGCATTTATAAAATTCTCTGTGTAGTGGCTGTGGTGTGAATGCATCGGGGGGGTGTCTGCATGCAGAACACATACACTCCAATGTACTATATTTATGTATTTTTATAGAAATAAATATGCATAAAAACGCTTATTTCCATCAAAAATGTTAAATCGCATTGCCTCAGCTGCATATATGCAGCGCATAGCAACTGAGGCGCAAAATATGTGCATAAACATTTATATTAATCCATATATGTATATATTTTAGCAATAAATAACCAAATATATGGTAGGCATTATAGCTTATTGTGAATTTGCAGCCACGGAGTCAATCAAATTGGTTCACATAATGTACTATATTGAATCACAAGTATTTAAAAATAGGTTCAAATGTATTTTTTTTAACATTACATAAATATTTTTCATTAAAATAATTTAAATTTCGTCAGCTGCCTAATCAAAAACTTTTTATATAAAAAAAAATTAATTAAAATTTTTATTAATTAAAAAAAATTTAATTAAGAAATTAATATTGATTGATTAAAAAATTGTTATATGTAAAATAAATATTTAACATTAAAACAATTTTGATTTTTTTAAATAATTTCTTCAGCTGGCTAATCAAAAAATTTTTTATGTAAAAAAATTAATTAAAATTTTAATTAATTAAAAGAAATTAATTAAGAAATTAATATTAATTGATTAGAAACAATTTTTTACATTTTTATATTTTAATTAATTAAATATTATTTTTTAATTATATTATTTTTTTTAAATTTTAATTAATTAAGAAAAATTAATTAAGAAATTAATATTAATTGATTAAAAAAATTGTTATATGTAAAAAAATAGTTAAATATTATATAGTTAAATTTTTTTTTTAACATTACATACATAAACATTTAACATTAAAATAATTTAAATTTCTCCAGCTGTCTAACCAAAATTTTTTTATATAAAAAAATTTTTTTTAAATTTTCATTAATTAAAAAAAATTAACTAAAATTTTTATTAATTAAAGAAAATGTAATTAAGAAATTAACATTAATTGATTAAAAATTTGTTATGTGTAAAAAAAATAGTTAAACTAGTTTGTAAAAAAATAGTTAAATATTTTTTTACATTACATAAATATTTAACATTAAAATCATTTACATTTTTTCAAAATTACAAAAATATAAAAAAATTTTATTAATATAAAATTAATTTAAATTTACGATTAGTGAATATTACAAGAAAACTGACTGGCTTATGCATATAATTGACCTCAAAATAAGGCACTACTTATGCCATTATTTACTTGAAATTTATTTGCAAATAATCAGCTCACCTCAGTAATGGTATTCATTATCTGTATTTTGTTTTGCTGTCAATTTGTTGTTGAGTTTCCAACTTTAAAATACATTCCAAATAATTAAATAAATAATAAATAAATTGCAGACAGCGTACAGATATACTAAATTTTCCAATACAAGCTCAATAACATGTCAACATATACATTAGGGTGGGTAAAAAGAAAAAAATTTTATGCTAGGTACTCTCAAAAATAAGTGTCTAAGAAGCTCGACGAAAATCTGTTCAAGTATGAGTTCTAAATTGTAGCAGGAAGGTCCACCACTTTACATTTTTGTATGTTTTTCATATTATCAGTTAGAAAAATTCATACCTCGCTTCCAACTATCTGAAAAAATATGACGTTTCTTAGATTTTCTTGGAAATTATTTGCTTTACAGAATGGTGTTTTACGTTTTTTTGTAAACCTAATCATTTAAATAAATATTATAATATATATATTAACGGTTGAAGTGTGATTTTTTTTTAACTTTTTTTCCTTTTTTTATAAATTTTATAATTCATTGAAAAAAAATTTAATTACAAAGCCCAGAGTTTCGTAGAAAATTTACTGATTTACAAATATGGAATTAATTTTTTATTTTTTTCATATTTTATTTTTGAATTTTTTTATATTTTTTTTAATATTTTTTTAAAATATTTTTTTTTATTTTTTTTTTGTTGATTTTTGACTCTGAATATCTCGTAAACACTTAGTACCGTCACCTAAAATGCAAAATAACGTAACATCATTTTTCATAAGTTTACAGGTGAAACCATTAATTTTGAAAAAAAAATATGTTTTTGTTATAAATTGGTTATATATTAGTTATATATTGGTTATATGTTGGTTATATAATGTTTATATCTGACAGCGGAAAGTGAAAATTTTATTCTATATATATGTATGTATTAAGATGTAGTGAATTGTAAGCAATAAACATTTCAATTTCGATTTTTTTTTAATAATTTGTTTTGCAATTTAGGTGACAATATGTACAAGCATGTATGTATGTAAGTCTGTTTACATTCAACATTCGTTACATACCTTGCCATCTATGCCTCCTAACCATTTACGTTTGTTTATCTTAATCCACATCGTTGGCCATAAATAATAACCGGTTTTTGTTTATTTTGTTGCAACATAATAAATGGCGAACAAGTTAGTTCACTTCATAAAAAATTCAATTCACTTCATAAAAAAGGTCATATTGTAAATATAGAAAATTAGTTGAAATATTTATTTTAACATTATATAAATTTTTGTCTTAAAATAATATACATTTCTTCAAAATTATCAAAAAAATACAAAAAAAAAAAAATATTTATTAATAGTCAATGAATTGCATTGGTGTTTGCTAAGTATGAAACATAGTTTTATGCTGAGAGACTATACCGCCCGCATTTTAATATACCTCTAAAACGCTTTAATTTTCTTCCATTTTTTATTTCTATTTCCTGTGTATTTTTCCGGAAACAATGGAATTATAACAGGAGGAAGTCAACATCTTCTATTGTGACATTGAATTTTGACACTGGACTTCAAAAAATAAAAGAGTTGTGCGCCTAATTGTAGACAACGTTCTACATATGAAGTTTACTAAAAAGTTTTTTGTCTGCATTTAGACTTAACTGCTCACAAAAATCGATACTTAATCAAAGAACTAGTGAAACAGCACACAAATTAAAATAAAATGTATAATTTATTTGAAATACAAAAAAAAAAAAATATTTTCAATAAAAAACTTGAAAAAATGCATAATCAATTCTCTAAATTAAGTCTAAGTCTACGAACATGTGTATCAAGTATGCAGAATTCGTTACCCCTCTGACCTTGTATGTCTGCATGTATGCATGTATTTATCAACAAATTAAATGCGGTACAACAACCCTTTAGGTAACCTCTTTCTCATTTTCGTTGTCGTTTTTGTTTTCACCTTTTTCTCCCTTGCCTAATACATAACACAGCTGTGGGCATGGCTTTTCCGTATGCTTTTGATGTCTGTCAGCTTTTATATTAACATATTTTCGTATTGTCCTACATGCTGGCACACATACTTGTTGTACAATAACATTGCTTGCCTATTTCATTTATAAATAGGTTTTGGTTGTCTTTTGCGTTCTTTTTTTTTGCTTAGCTATCATAGTCTGTACAGCCGGCGGGTATGATTTGCTAGCAGCACGTTTCGTTGGCGTGCTTCACCCTAAATGCGCATAATTCTTGTTTTCCCTTATAGCTTTGAACAGATTTGTGAAGCTTATAAATGTATGTATACTTACTAATAATTAGGTATCAAATTTATATACTATGTATGTATGTGTATGGCTAAGGGTAATATCTATATAATATTAGATGTGTCATACGCTGATAAGTGTGCACTACACTTTATTGTTTTGTTGCGAAAATTACAAAACCCATTCAAAATTATATAAGTATGTATAATAAATAGAAGAGAATGTGCTCGAAGTTTATATGTCTACTAAATATAGCTATACAAATTAAGGGGGTATTCTAGTCTAGAAGCATGAATTTCAGGTAATTTTTAAAGTGTCGTAAAAAAAAGGCAATTAATATTTTTAGTATCCATTTTTTATTAGTTATTTATTAATTTTTGAAGAGTACAGAAAAAAAATAAAAACTAAAAAAAGTAAAAACTTTCAAAAATTATGAGCTGACGAAGTGGGGGGTCTCTAAAAATTTCCACCATGACCATGCTCATGGTTTCAACCCTCTTAGTTATCTGAAACCAAAAAAATAATGTCGCAATGGTCGGAACTACGGAAAAGTGGGAAACATTTTTTTAACAAAATGGCGACTGCCTAAAAAAAAATTTTTTTTTGATCACTTTTTCTGACTATTTCGAATTTTTTAAAAATAATAAAAATAAAAATTTTGAAATGGGGCTAGTTCCAACCATAGACAAGATTATAAAGAAGACTCTATAAAAATTTCAAGTAAATCGGTCCAGTAGAACCTGAGATATCGTGGGCATCGTTCTGAAAAAGTCAGTTTTGAGAAAAACGGGTTTAAAGTTTCGCGTGCCGGCCGAACCAGTTTGGATGCCGGGTCAGAAAAATGCCTACATCTCCGAAAATAATTTGAATTTTGAAAAAATCCTCTTGTTCACATATTCTTGAATAGGTAAACTTTGAAAATCTGAAAAACAAAAAATAGATTTTTTTAAATTTCTAGACTAGAATACCCCCTTAAGTAAGCTCGCCTGCCTTAAGTTTTTGATAACTGCACATTTATTTTATTATTTATTTATTTATATATTATATTTTTTTGTATTTTTTGGTGGTTTCTTACAATCTCAATGTTATCAGTAGATCCGTAGTTGCCGACCGCTTAACATTGCGAAGTTAGTCTGGCATATTATCATTTATTATACTCATTAGCATAATTCAGCTGTCGTTGCTCTAATTACTACATTTCGGCACCTAAAATGAAAAATAACGTAACATCATTTTTCATAAGTTTACGGGCGAAGGAAACCGTTGTAATAGAAACCACTCATATTAAGAAAAAATTGACTTTTGGTTATAAAATGGTTATATATTGGTTAAAATTTGAAATAACGTAATATCACTTTTCATAAGATTAAAGATGAACGAAAAACGTTCTAATAGAAACCACTCATATTGAAAAAAAAAAAAATTGACTTTTGGTTATAAAATGGTTATATAGTGGTTAAGTATTTGTTATATATTGGTCACATATTGGTTATATCTGCCAGCGGAAGCTGAAAACTTTATGCTTCGTATATGTAATATGTTCTAGTGAATCATAAGCAATAACAAACTCAATTTCGATTTTTTCGATCATACCTTGTTTTGCATTTTAGGTAACGAGTTATTGTTGTTGTATTTATCTTTATTTATCGTTTAATTTGCTTTGTGAATCATGCACATCGTAAAGCCTTTTGGTGTTGTAAACCTAAAAAAAATGACGCTACTCTTATCAGTGAGCAGCGGTAAATATCAGCTGTTTATAGAAAGCACCTATGAATGCACCTTCTATAATATTTGGTAATTATTTATTTTTAACAATTTTATTCACTTTTTTAACGATGATAAAACAAAGTATGCGCTAATGGTCTGGATTTTAGTTAGAATTAGATATTTTTGCATTTTTTTAATATTTTTTATCTTACTTTATTGGCTTTGACAACTCAAAAAAAGTTACAACGAAGCAATTGCATTATTAAATTAGTTATACTTAACGAGCACTTTCATATTGTATTTAAAAATTATATTATTTTAAAGTATTTATTTGCATTTTATTATTAAAAATATACTTTAAAAATTATTATTATTATTTTTTTTTTTTTAATAAATCACCTACTTTTTTTATCAACACAAACTCAAAAGCTTACACTCTCGTGCTACTTAACTTAACATCTATGTAACTACAATCATATCTAAATAAGTGCATATGTCATTGGTGCTATTTTTAAGCATCAACGTTGCCAAAATTAGCAACAAACGTGTGTTAGCACCAAATTAAGAGCACTCGAAGTGTTACGAAGTATGCGCTGGTTAAAAAAGGAACCGGTAGCAAAACAATGCCAAAGTAAAAAGTAAACAAACGACTGTCTCGTTAATGACGAAGCATTGCGTGAGTCACGTTCCACTAATTCACTAGGCATCATGAAGCAAGAAATAATTTGAATGCCCATATGTTGTATTATGTGTATATGGCGGTATGTGGAGGTGTGCTTTTAACACCTAGCACACTCCTACGAGCCAATAAACTAATTAGCGACAAACGAACAGTGGCACTCGGATATAGAAGTTATAATTCAAATGTGAATAAACAAAGTTTTGGTCAAGAAAAACAACAAAAATAAGCAATGACAACCAAAAAACTTGCTATTGTTACTGTCACGCAGTGCTTTCTTGTTAAATTTAAGGGGCGCACCTAGCGTAAAATGAAAAAAAAATCTGTTTCTTTCAATTTTCGTTAGATTACGCCTTAAGATATAACATACCAAGATTGTGTATCGCTATCTCAAATAGTTTTTGAGTTACAGCATTTTAAAGTGTAGGCGCTCAGATTAATCAGCGCCATCAGCTTATCTTTAAGCGCGTTTTTCTCAAAAATACCGTTAATATTTTGTTAATTTTTTATATTTTTGGAACGAAAGTCATTGTATGAACAATATCTATTTAGTTTGAAGTTTTAAAGGTTGCGTCCACTGAGAAGGCCTTAGTCACTGTGACAGTGAAGATCGAAAAATATTTCATTTTTACTTCAAAGACTTTACAGTGTATTCGAAAGAACATGGCCCCTGAGTGTTTGGATCAGATGGAAATCTAGGTCCCTATCTTGTCTATCTATCCACGAATGTACGAGTATAGTATGTCTAGAATCAGTCGCGCTACTTCGTATCTCTAAATGTCAATGGGCGTAATGCTGGCTAATACTTCAGCAGCGTCTCTTGGTATGGTTCGGAAAGTACTTATCATGAGTATTGCGTTAATTGAGCTAACATATGATTTTATGTCTAGCGCCTGGATCCATATTGGTGCCAAATATAGTATAACTAATCCCATTACCGGAGCTATTAAAAATCGTTGGCTGGAGCGCACACAGCCTATATTTGCCATCATTTATTTATTTATTTGCTGCCATATTTTTCAAATCCTCATTAAATTCTGGGCTTGAGTCCAATATTACACCGCGGTACTTCACTTCAGCTGTCGCTGTGAAGTAATCTCACATTCTCCTATGCCGAGTGATATTTTTTCTCTAAATTTCCTAGAGCTTATGGGAAAGACAACTGTTTTCTGCTCAAGCAACTCTAGACTCAACAAACCATCGTTGCAGTGCCTTTATGCAATTATTTTTGATTCGAAAGTCATCTCGATATTTTGTCACCGCTAGCTTTTTTATGCTGTCATATTTTTGTTAGCTCTAAGCTAAATAATTTCTTGCGTAAAAGCAAAATGGTTTCAAATATATAATAACGTGATATTATAATTTGTTTATTTATTTTTATTTTTTCGCTGTGATTCTAATCTTGTGCCTCTCCTTGCTCAGCATTGTAATAAATTTGCACCAAAATTAGCTTTAAAAACTTTACAGATTAAGATAAGATTTAGTTTCCCATACAATTTTTTATATTCAAATGACGCATTATTTTCTATTTATTTTGTAATGAGCTCATGCCATTGCCGAATTTCCATGAAAATATATAAATAAATTTATAAAAGCGCAGACTTCTACAAACAAGTATCTTAAGCCTTTGATTTAAGGTATGCATATTTCGTTCAAGTTTTTAGTTCATAGGAAGTGCTGGATTTGCAAATGCGTTGCTTTACCGTTATGTTTGAGGAATTAGGTAACATTTTGGATAGCTGGATTAAAACAAAAAAAATTTATGATTAAAATAATAATACAATGTTCGTAGTTATAAATATAGCTCAGGATTAAGTATGACACATGTTGAAACCTTCAGAGAAGAGCAAGACAAAGGTAACTGCAGCAAGCTTTAGTATGAGCATAGATATAAATTAGCACCCCACACATTCAAAAGGTATCATATGATGCATTAATATCATATGATACAAAGTAATATAATATGACACCACTAAATCGCTGAGAGTGCGACACGTGTAGTGGGAACCTCTGGTAAGCGCAGCGTCAGCGAACTCCGTACCCGTTGCAGCGGCAAACATAGGTCTAGAGTTAGGTATAATTAATTGTAAATTTTAGTTCTTAAGCGGAATTCAATAAAGGAGCATAGTTCCCGGAAAACATTTTTTATAAAAAATAACTAAACGTTTTTTAACTGGCGCCCGGCAGGGACCAGCGCGCGAATTGTAATTGCCTGAAAACCAAAAAGTAAGGCTACCCGAGTGGCGAACGGTAGTAATTGTGAATAAAAAAAGCCTGAAAATAAAAAAGTAAGACTAGGTGAAAAGTGGAAAACAAAAAATACTGTGCTGACTAGCGGCTACATTGTAAAACGTGGGATCTGGTAACGTCGAGGAACCTCAATACCAGTAGAGAAAAGGACAACCCTGGAACATATAAGGACATCCCATGGAAAGCTGGAAACCACAAGTGTAAGCTTTATAAAATATTTTAAGAATATTATAAAGAATATTGTTACTATAAAGAATAGGGAATTAAATTGTCCAACGCAAGAAAAGAGAGATTCAAAAGAAAAAAAGGTAATCTTTTAAAAAGTCGTTTGCCAAACTGCACAGAGGTCAACAACCAACATATTCCAAGTATAGAGGAAATGGGACCTGGAATAATACTACTAAATAAATACAACGGAGAAATTTCAATAAACAACGAATCTACATTATTAAACGGGACCTTCATCATTTTGTATACCAACGTGACCATTGTTATCAACGGAAAAAAGTTCTATAACGAAAAAAGAACAGCAAGTAAACCACTACCAGTCATCCTACAACCGTCATCCGCACCACTCAATATAGAAGAATTCCTCTCGCTGGAGATGCTGAAACAGCTTAACTTCAACAATACAAGAGAAGTAAGTCTGTTAGAGTCAGCAAACAGAGTCAAATACGAAACCAGCATCTCTCTAATCGTTATTTTAATAAACATCGCCTTAGTTTTCGGAAAGAATCTTCTGATGAAACAAAAAGAAGGCGAACCCAATAAACTATCACAACCGGCAATAGAAGGACTCAGCAAAATTTTCAATACACCTAAAGATTCAAACGAGGACGTTCAAGGGAGGACTAGTTAGCACCTCACACATTCAAAAAGTATTATATGATGCATTATTATCATATGATACAAAGTAATATAATATGACACCACTAAACATAATCGGCCTACTGAGCGTACTATTCGTAACATTATCAATCATCTTGAGGCCCAGCATTCATTATTGGATAACATTCAACCGAACAGACCACGTCCAGCACGCAGTGAAGAAATCTCCGTAGTTGAAAGTGTGCATGAAGCCCATGGAGAGTCGATTCGGCGCCGTTCGCAGCAAATCGTACTGATGTATGGAACGACTTGAACGACGCATTTTACGTTGAGATCTTAAATTGGCAGTGTACAAAATACAGCTTGTGCAAGAACTGAAACCGCTCGACCTTCTCAAGCGACATCGCTTCATTCTATGAGCTCTCGAAAAGTTACAAGAAGTTTCGACGTTTTCGAGCGATTTTTTTTCACTAATGAGACCCATTTCTGGCACAATGGGTATGTAAACAAGCAAAATTGTCACATTGTTATGAAGAGCAACCTGAAGAGATTTAAGAGCTCCCATATCACTCAGAAAAAACAACGGTTTGGTGTGGTTTATGGGCCGGAGAAATCATTGGGTCATATTTCTTCAAAAATAATGCCAATGAGAACGTAAGCGCCATAATAACAGACTATTTGTTGCCTGATATTGAAGATCGTGATCTCGTCGACATTTTGTTTTAACAAGACGGCGTTACTTCCTACACAGATTTACTGAGAAAAGACTTTGGTATGCTTTGATTGTCCGCAAAGATCGTGTGATATCACACCATTAGACTTTTTCTTGATAGGGTATATAAAATCTAAAATCTTTGCGGACAAATCCGCTTCGATTCAGGCCTTGAAGCAAAACATCATGCATATCATTCGCCCGTTACCAGTCGAAATACTCCAACGAGTCATTGAAAATTGGTTGAATGGACCATCTGAAACGTAGTAAGAGATCACCGTCAAAAACTAAGTGAAAAGTATGTTTTTTCGAATGATAATAAACATTCCCAATGCAATTTGAATGTGTGAAAGTATGAAAGCTCGAAACGGATCACTCTTTATAACCAACAAGTAAAAGGGTAGAACCTACAAATTGCTGAAAGGTGTTCAAAAACTTGAATATTTCGAAAGGCACTTTGAATAATTGTTTATCTACTCTTTGTTTAAATATTTTCTCTTTCTTTACCATACTAAGCAGTTAAAAGAAATATGAAGAGACTCAATTTTATCTGGAATGAAGTGTATTATGCTTCGTGATTATCAATCAATGTATATAATATTTTGAATATTTTTTTGATATCGTATCGCAACAGCGTAGAAGTTGATGAGTGATCATTTCAGAAGTCAGTGGAAATTTCTAGAGAAAAGATACTAAAACAAAAAACCACGAGAAACTGAAAAAATTAAAAAAAAAAAAAAAATTAAACAATGCATTAGTAAAAATGGTTCCGAAAACCATTAAGACGCTTACTATTTTCAAAATTTGTAGGCTTGATAGCGTAAAAGAAGCCCTAATACTTGTAGCTGTACGCTGCTGATAAGCGTCAGAACATAATATTTATATGCATTGTGCGCGGTGTGAACTACAGAGTGGACACTTCTTAACAGCGGCCGGTTCCCACACAAATACTTTTGTTGCTGCGACACACACTTGTTCACTGCCATGTAATGATAATGCAATGATCATGAGCAACAAAAGTTTCCGTGTATGAACACAGCCTAATTAGTGTAGACACGTCTCAAGCAATGACACTAATTTTGAATACAATGCAACTTATGTAAGAAACAATAACTAGAATGCATTTGTTATCACTATTTACTCACATGACATATTGAAGATTGAAGAAGGCGAAGGCGGAAAAAAACACGAACACAACGCGGGCTTAAGAAACGCTCTGTTGCTATCGTACATAACACTATATGCGCTTGGTTTTTTTCGTTTTTTGTTTTGATTTATATAAACGGGTATCTCGACAAGCAATGCGTGTTGTCTGAATAATTTTATTGCTGTCTTTAATGCCAATGAAATCTTCGAATATGGCTAAGACATAAGTTAATTGATTAATAAGTGACTGGTCGGGGGATGATAAGTGTGTGGTCTGGGGCTGATGGGATTGCAATTGAGTGAAGTAAGACAAAAATAACAGTTACAACAAAATATAGGGTAATGAAAAGTCTTAGGTCTATTACTCTATAGATTTATGTGGTCTGAAAAAATTATTGAAGTTCTGATTAGTTAAAAATTTAAGGTTTTATTAATTATTCCAAAAATTCATTTCTTTTGGTTAATTGGATTTTTTATATTTTTAGTTCTCTTGAATATGTCTGCCTGACACCATTTTAAAAAATTAAAGTTTTAAAATGTTCGTAACAAAAAATATTGCCAACGACTTTGGCGCTTAAATTTTACTACTGTTCGGCAATAGTTATTGCCAGTGGCAACACAGCATTAGTCTTATTTGTTAAATACTGTGTGCATTTAAAGTTATAGAAATGCATTTGGAAGTGTTTAGTTTTTAAATTGAGAACTGAAGCTGCTGTTGTAGTTGTTGGCAGCGGCGCCTAGTTTATTTCTGTTTATTGTAATAAGTGCGTTTGAGTGAAGAGCGTTGTAAAGACCGATATTTCGAAAGAGTTTAAGTGAAAGCTAGTGTTACAAAAGGTTTTAAAATAGATATTGGGTGAAAGTCAGAAAATAATTTTTTTTGATTAAGAAAGTGTAAATACTAAAAAAAATTTAAAAATATAACACTAAAACAAAGATAATAATAAAAAAGATAAATATGAAAATAATAAGAAAACAAAAAAAAAAAAATTAAATTAAAAAAAAAAACAAATATAAAAATAAATGAAATTAAAATAAGATAAAATAAAAAAATTTGTAAAGAAATTAAATAAAAAATAAAAAAACCCATTTTTTTATTTGTCAAGAAATTTTTCCAAAATCAAAAAGTTTTCTTTTCAAGAAATCCTTTCAAAGTATTTAAATATAATACAATGAAATAAAATAATACAAAAAAAAGTATAAGAAAATAAAATAAAAAATAAAAATAGAAGAAAATGAAATGAAATAAAATAAAAGCAATAAAATAAATCAAGAAATCGCAGTTTATTTTATTTGTCAATTTCCAACGTGTTTTATTTTTTTCATGAAATCCGTCCAAAACAATTAAATATAATAAGATAAAATGAAATAAAAAATAAATGAAAAAATAAAATAAAATAAATAAGTAAAAAGAAATAAAACAGAATAGAAAACACACATTTTTATTTGTCAAAAAATTTTTCCAAAAATAAAATGTTTATTTTTTTCCAGAAATACTTCCAAAGATATTATCAATTAGTTTTTACAGTGCAAAAAAAAAAAAAAACAATAAAGTTACTTTCATTAAATGCATTTTTTTCTTTGAAGATATAAGTCTTTGCTGTAAAACAAAGTAAGAATTTCCGATCTTGTATATATTTGCCCATTATTCTGCGATCTACAGTCCTTGACCGTGGCCCGCATTGTACATATTTATTGTTTCGCCGCCTCTTTTGTTAGCACTTTCTAAACAAAATTCATATTTATAGTAAGGCCTCTCAGTCTCATCTAGAGATTGGAATTGAAAAAAAGTTGTAACTATGAAAGAAGCAAAAGAAAAGTTCGAAAAATTAAAAAGGAACGTGAGAAACATTTAGAAATGCGCGGTTGAATTAAAAGCAAAATTAAAAAAATCCAAATTTAATATTAATAAAAAAAAAAAATAATAATAATACAAAAATAACACTCACACAGTTGAAATTACAAAGCATTCAAAATTATAGTGAAAAAGTGTCGGAAGAAAAAACAAAACCAAAATTTTGTCAAAATCGGCGTATTTATGTGGATTTATAAGAAAAATATATTGAAAATAAGTTTAAAGTTTTTGCACTGCTCATGATAGCCCACTTAACGCTTTTCTTCATTTAAAACCATCACGCTGCGAAAAAAAGGAAAAAGTTCATGTTCTGTAAAATATTTGCGATTTTGTGCATCAGTTTTTGCCATTTCCAAGCAGAAATGTTGTTTTTACTGTTGTGCATTGTGTTAATCACTTGTCTGCCGATACAAAGTTTGCTGTGGTAAATTTATTTATTTAATTTATATAAGTTTATAATGCTTATGCAAATGTTGTTGTTGATTAAGTTGGTTTAATAATAATTTGTTAAAAATAAATAAAATTGCAGTTTTGTTTTTGAAAATCATTATATCGGGCTTAAAGTCGGTCGGAACATATGCTATGGGTGTATATTGGGGTTTGAAGAAGGCCTTGAAGGATTGTAGTAACTTTTGGCAGTACTCAAAAGCCCTCACTAACATGTTTTCAAGCAGCGTTATGAGAATAACTCGCACTTGATAAATCAAGGTTTACTGATTTTTTTTGTATAGTAGCAGGAAGCATTGAAGGCCATAGTATCTCATCGACTAAACTTAACCTACCCATTCATTACTTCATTGGAAAGAAGAAAGCATTTAGGTGTCCTCCGTTGTACCGACTGACTAGCGCCTAATCTGTTGTAAATGTCTCAATATATTATCGCACTTAAGTGCTGTAAAATGTTCCACTACCTCCAAGTCAGGGTTTTCCTTATAATTGACAACCGATTACTTGCTTAGCGTCTACATTCCGTAAATGTCGGACAAAAAATCATATGTGTATAGCTAGTTAATAAAACACTCATAACCACTGAGTATTTGTGTCAGGTGAAAATCAAGGTCCCTATCTGTTGTCCATCTATCCACGAATGTGAGTCTAAAACCGAGCCTTGCAGTACTGCTCTACACAGTGTGTAATGGTAGCTAAGTTTAGACGTCGGCAAAATAATTTAGATATTCGTAAAGTGAAGTTGTTCAAATGAAAGTGTAGATCATATGATTCAGGAATGTGTGGCTTCGAAATGCTTCTGCATCCACCGCATTCTCCAGATCTGGCCCCAGCGATTAATTCCTGTTTACAGATCTCAAAGAATGCTCGCTGGGAAGAAATTTTCTTCGAATGCAGAGGTGGTCCCTGAAACTAAGGCCTTTTTTGATGTAAAGGACAAATCGTGCTACAAAAGTCGTAACGAAAAGTTAGAGGGTTGTTGTTGTTGTTGCTGTCGTAGGGGCAGAATTATGCCGAGTTGACGGTCCTTGGCCGGATAAAAATCCGGGTCTGTTCCGGTTACGCAGACCCGACTGTCGTGGAACGGTTGGAGGGTCGCTTAATCAGTGTATAAATGGGAACTATGTTAAATAAAATAACGAATTTTGCCAAAAGAAAATGTTAAGCCGGGAACTTTTCAATTGACCTGTGTAAATGATAAGCGATCAGTGCTCCATGCTCTTTGGGTTTAAAACAATCTAATTTGTTTATTTCTCTATGAAAATTTTATTTATTTATAGACATAATCACTTAGTTATTTGTGTGCCACATTTACTTTAATTCTACAGTTAAGTACTCGTATTTGTGTGCCTGCGTCTTAGTATTAATCACTTTGTGCTTGATTATTTACTGTTTAATTAAAATTTATTGATTAAATAGTGCTTGCATAATGACTGCCAGGCGCCAAATGTGTAAATACTTATCTTGAAAACAATATATTATGGAATTAAATAAGTATAAATATGATTAATAATCGAGACATACAAAGATACACAACTAACAAAGGGTAGAAATGAGAATTTAATGCAATTTACCTTGAATATTATTTTTGAGAGTGATCAAGAGATTATTTAAAAAATAGTAAGACTTTGTTCATAATTCTAAAATTATTAATTTATTCCTCAAAATCTTTGTCGTTCTCCTTAAAGTAATCACAGTTGGGCCAATCAGAGCGAATTCGGAGTGCACTATACCTTGGTAATCGAAAACATAAATCAACATAACCTTGACTTTTGACCTGCTTTGACGTGGTTTTTGGACTTTTGCCACCTTTGCCAAGATTTTCGGCCGATTGATAGTCTCTTTCCGGGTCGCAAGTATGGACAAAAGACTCATTGCCAATAATAAATAATACGTTTCATAACAGCCTGGTAGTCGGCAAGCATTGTTTCACAGACATTAACGCGATGCTGTTTTAGTGATTTTGGAAACAATCGTGCTTTCACTTTTCTTAGGCCCACTTGTACTTTTAAATGGTTTTCACCGATATTTTTGATATTCCAACAATGCCGGTGAGAATTTTGACAGTTAATCGTCGAGTTTCAAGCACCAATTCCTTTGTTGATGAGTTCATTAGTTGATGACCGCCCTGGACGTGGTTCGTCGTCAATGCATTCTCTGCCCTCTTTAAATAATCAAAAACACTTGCTCGCGACTAACAATTATCACCGAAGGCTTTTCTAACATTCTAAACGTTTTTTCCACATTTTTTGCCACAGCTGGCGAGATAGTAAGCCAAACAAAAGTCAAAACAAAGAAGCCTTTTCACACTAATCCAGCTGTCATACGGTGGCTTTGCAGGGATTAATACCTTTAATAGATATGTTGTACTTAAGTGTACACTTAAGCATTAATTTATATATATATTTTTTCTAACTTACGCACTTAATAACGCTGATCTTAATTTTTTGTGTCTCTGCTTATCTGTCATTGCAGGTATCGACAGACACGTTTCAGTTCACGGCGTGTGCGGAAACGTGTAATCTTCAAGCATGGCGAGTGTAATGTGGTTCAAGGCAATGTGGCGAAACGCCGACGCAGATATCTACAGGTGAGTGCGAGTAAATTGAAATAATAATAAAAGAAGACAAAAAAAAAAAAACAGAAAAAAATAAACCAAGCAAACAAATCTACAGCTGACAGTTTAGGGTTAGTAAAAACAGCGTGACGCTCTTTTTTATATTAATGGTTTAAGGAGCAAGACTAAGACAAGAACTTCTAATATAATTTATGCCTTACTCAAGAGAAATCACTCATATAATTATGTGATTCAGAATCTCACACAAAGTTTTATTAAATAGAAACCTAACCTAAATTTTCTCATTTCAAACAAATTGTTGTTGATTCGATTACAGATATTTATTCGTAACTCATGGTAGTTCTAAGAATTTCACTTTTACATAGACTAGTTAATTAATTAGTTAGATTTTTAAATAGTTCTTGCTTAATTTGGAACACGTTCCCCTATCCGTCAATTGCATATTGATCGATTGCGCATACGTCTTGACCACAACTTTCTTATAGCAGATTTGGCCACTTCAGCTAGTTTCCGTCCTTCGAGTGCGGTTGGTAGCGTTGAACAACGCGGCCGAAACGGTAGGCTGAAGGTTACGAAATCGGAGTCGTCGATGTCGGTGTCTGTGTCTGAGTTGCCGTCACTGTCACTGTCACAATAAGCAGAATCGGATTCGGAGTCCGTCTCTTTGTCGTTTTCTCTGTCATGAGCCACTGCAGCAGCAGACAATGCGGCAAGTCTCTGCAATGCCGATGGTTCGCCAGGATTCGGTGGAGTAACTTCGTATGGTTGAGGTGGTAATATGGCAGCACCAGCTTTGTTGATGACGTTTGTTGCGACTTCAGTCATTTTTATTGAGTATTTGTAAGAAATTAGTTTAGGCACGAAATTGGTTTAACCACGAAAGTGTACGTTGTTGATTCTTCTTTGAGTTGCTCACTTGTGTGCATAGAGACGCGGTTGTTTTGCGAATGCGACACTTTGCTGAAATTGCTTTAATTTATATCCTAAAAAATAGGCAGCCCTACACACTTCTCACAGCTATTTTCTGACAATGAAAACGTCTAGCACAAAGCAGTTACCACAGTAGGCAGGTATAAAAATCGTTGGAATTCTTGGAAGTCTATTTTTCGTACGCTGTTTAAAAGGGATTGACGACCTTCCATTGTTGTGCTATTGTAACCTTTTTTGGGCAATGTTTTTGTTTTTTTAGTGTTGTGATCTAAGGATTACCATTTTTAATAGTTGAAGGTGTGGCGCATAAAATACGAAAGTTTTTTTTACGTCACAAGGTTAGTAGGGCACATTGCGTTCATTAATTTTGTTGTGGAAATATTTGAAATTTTCATTAAAGTTGGCGTAAATATTTTCAAAATATTGGCTTAACTAAGAATTAGTGGAAAAGCAGGGGTGGGGTTTATAATATTTACACGAGTTTTCGTTCATTTTGGAATATGCCTGGTTATATTGAGCGAAATATCATGGGTTATGGTTAACTATGGAAGTAACCGTTTGTTAATGATTGAATACATTTATTAAAACAGAAAACTATTTATAGTTATAAATTTTTGTTAGCCAGGAACTAATATTACCTATTAGTTACAATTTTTGTAAACTCTGAACTAATTAAACAAGGTCTTTGAATGGCCTTTTTAGGCAAGAGAATTTTTTTTTTTAATTTCTTTCATTTGTAATTTCTTGTATCTTAGCCAGTTATACTTACATCCGTCTATTTATGTACTAAAAACAAAATAAAACGATAGCAAAAAGTGTCTGCATTTTTAAAGAATATTTCAAAAATAATGTTAGATTGGATGCTGGTAAAAAATCTTTCTAAGCGTTGAAGCAGATTTGCTGGTCAAAATCTCTGTGCTGAGAACCCACATGCATCCAGAACCTGCCACAGTTCGGTTTGGATTTTGGCTGGAAGCATTCTTAGACCATAGTTTTTGGAAAATGAAGCAAGTGTTTTTGCCGATATTGTATGAAATTGATGTGGTAAATATGTGGTTTCAACAAGACGGAGTCACATATCATAGAGCACTTGAAACACTTCATTTACTGAATGAGACATTTCCAGATCGTGTACTCTTTCATTTTTATGATCCGAATTGGCCCTCTAGGTCATATGATTTGACACCATAAGATTTAGTTTTATGGGCTATTTAAAATTAGAGTTCATTAATTAGTATTATTTTGAGACAACCTTTATATCAGACTCCTCTGAAATTTCCAAACTTTTCTCCGTGCTGAAAATTGTTCTAAAATATCCACTAAAGTGCGATGACTCACTCAGTATATTTATAATACGAGTACAGAACCAGGAAACTTCACGAAAAAATTTAAAGTCGATAATACTATATGGTATTTAGGATCGGTCCGCTGTTTACCCTAGCTTTCGCATTTTTCTTATTCCAGTAGGCTTTGTCAGTCAGTGTGTGAGTTATCTTTATAAAATTGCGTGGAAACATGTTCTCAAGTATTTTTGAGTAAACTCAAAAGTTAATTCAGGCAGTTTAGAGCTAACCTTCGTTTTCCGATTTTCCCGCTGACTTTGAAGCCGTCATAGTGATTTCCGATTTCGCTCCTGACTTTAAACCGTTAATGTTAGTCAAAATGTGTGATCCATTAATGAAATTAAGTGGATAGGAGAGATTTTTGAAGACATGGCTTCCTTTGGACGATATTCGACCTCTTCAACTGATGAAAATATTAAAAAAGTGAAGTATATGGTATTTGAAAATCATTAAGAAAGTGTTAGAGAGTTGTCAAGCTTCCTTTGACACCTCTCGCGAGTCCGCACGAATGATTTTGTGGGATATTTTGGGTAAGAAACGCGTTCCTGCTCGACTTATCCCGATAAAGCTGTGTTGTTTTAAAAAAGAGTACCGCAAACAGCTCTCTTTTTTACATGCTTTATCATGAGAATGCCGTTCCCACATTCTTGGAGAGCATAATAACTGCCGATTAGAAATTGTATAGGAAACAAACGAGCCGAAACCAAAAAAACCACGCCAGAGCCGCGCGAAATTCAAGGTGATGCTCATTACTTTTTTCGATATTCGTGATTTGATGCATCATGAATTTGTTCCGAAGGGACAGACAATCAATAAGGAGTTTTGTTTGGCCGTATGAGGCGAAAACGGTCGGTATTGTAGAATATCAATTCATAGATTTTATACGATGATAATGCAAAATGGCAGAGGGCCACGATTGTGACCAAATTTAAAGCCAAATAGGCAATGAATACCATCGATCAAACGACGTATTCACCAAATTCGGTTCTGCATAATTTTTTCTTGTTCCCCAAACTGATATAACTGCTTCGTTTTCAGTCGATCGAAGAGATAAAACAAAATTCGCTAAAGAAGCTTAAGTGCTTATGTATGTTGTTTCGGGGAATGGAAAATCGTTGGCATAATTGTATTACATTTGATCATGAATAATTAAATATAATAAAGGGTGGGCCATATAATATTTTAAATTTAAAAAGTCAATAAAAAAAACGGCTTGATATTTTTCAAGGGTCTAACATTTGTTTAAAAGGTTGTTTTATGAAATTTATTTGTGGAAAACAATTTCGGACAAATGACCACCACGGCTGAGTTTATAATAGCTTATCCGATCCACCCAATTTTGGAGTACTTTCTCGATGGTTTCAGGCCTTATGGCAGCCACAGCAGCTTGAATCTCGTACTTTAGTTCTTGAATTGTTTCTGGATGGTTGGCGTAACATTTATCTTTTACAGCTCCCCACAGAAAATAGTCCAACGGAGTTAAATCGCAGCTTCTGGGAGGCCAATTCACATAACCTTTTTTGCTGATTATGCGATTTTCGAAGATAGGGCGTAAAAGATTGAGTGTAGCGTTTGCTGTGTGGCACGTAGCGCCGTCCTGTGCCCCAAATACGACAACTCTGCTTGTTCACGTAACCATCGAGGTGGAAATGAGCCTCGTCCGAAAAGATGATTTTTTGGTAAAATTGACCATCCTCGGTTTTTTTCAATATTTCCCAGTTTTCTTCTAGGGAATAGCGACCCATTTCGTAAATTTTAGACTTTTTACTGAATATCTGTCAATTTTCGAATGGTATTTGACGTTTCCAATGTCGAAATATAGATAATTCAAATTTAAAACGATATTTTGCGTTTCCAATTTCCGGGTATTTTTATGTCTCATTTGAGTGTATTAGGTTGATTCAAATAAAACTCTAATTTAGTCCTACCTACTTGTATTCTGCTCTTCTCTCAATGAATAATATTCCTTACAAAACTAATTTTTTTCTATATTCTCTATCTGCAGGATATCTTCACCACCCTGGTCGATGCACAATGGCGCTGGACAATGCTCGTGTTCGCGCTCAGTTTTCTCATCTCGTGGGCGCTGTTCGCGTTCGTTTGGTGGGTGATCGCTTATGCGCATGGCGATTTCGAATATATTTACAATCGTGATTTCTTTCCCGAACGCAATGTGAATGTAACGCATCGCATGTGTGTAACGGAGGTGCGCAGCTTTGTCTCGGCCTTTCTGTATTCGGTGGAGACGCAAACGACAATTGGTTATGGAAATCGCTTCGTAACGGAGGAGTGTCCCGAGGCGATATTCATAATGTGTTTGCAGTGTATTTTGGGTGTTTTCATACAAGCATTTATGGTTGGTATTGTGTTTGCGAAATTGTCGCGTCCCAAGAAACGCGCACAAACTTTGCTCTTCTCGCGAAATGCTGTGATTTGTCATCGGGATGGGGTGCCATGTCTGATGTTCCGGGTGGGTGATATGCGAAAGAGTCATATTATTGAGGCGCACGTGCGGGCGCAGATCATAAGAAAGAAGGTTGGTATGCAAACTATCATGCTGGTAACTCTGTATACAATGTTTGTTTGTTTTTATAGATTACTAAAGAGGGCGAAATATTACCGTTCTATCAGCAAGAGCTGACAGTCGGCGCAGATGGTGGCGAAGATCGGCTAATGTTCATTTGGCCCACAACGATTGTGCACAAAATCGATCGCAACAGTCCGTTGTATATGCTTTCGGCGTCGGACATGTTGAAGGAACGCTTTGAGGTTGTTTGTATGTTGGGTGAGTACTACATAACGTTTTAAATAACGAAGTTGCATTTAAATGCATATAATATTTGGTTTTGTAGAGGGCGTTATAGAGTCCACCGGCATGACAACACAGGCGCGCAGCAGTTACCTGCCTTCGGAGATACTCTGGGGTCATCGTTTCGTGAATGTAGTGTCGTTTCGTAAGGAAACGGGCGAATACGAGGTGGATTACACGCTCTTCAATAACACTTATGATGTGGATACACCGCTTTGTAGCGCCAAACAATTGGATGATGTGAAGGCCGAATATGCTAAGAATTCCAAGCTCGGTTTAGGTGAGTGGAAAAATGATCAAACAATGTCAGTTTGTGGTTTACTCAACTGCAAGTATTAAATGCAACAACAAAACTAATTCTTCATTTTCCACACATTTTCAGAGCGCGCCTTTTCCGCCGGTCTTATGCACATACCATCCACCATATCTGTGGATCGTTTAGATCCGAATAGCGATGAGTCGCTGGACTCACGTCTGCAAACACGCAACAATTCCATCCCCAATGGGGTGCTTGCCGAGGAGTTGCAACCGCTGAATTGTGGTGGTGGTGGCGGTAGCACAAACGGTAGCTATCACTATGTGCCACCGTCGTTCACAGTTGGCGGCTCAGCGATACAAATACCCTCGTTGGCACTCTCCACAAATCTACATAGTATTAATGAGAAAATCAATTCCGGCAGCAGCAGCAGCAGCAGCACTAATAATCTCACCATTAATCCTACCACCACCAACACGCCAAATACACTCTCACCAGCAATGGCGGCGAGTGCTACATATAATAATAATAATAACAACAACAATAACAATCAAGAAAGAAGCAATGGCGGCAGCATCAAGAAGACACCATCAAGCGGTCGACGCTTATCAATCAAACAAGATCAGCTATCGGTCGATTCGATTTGTTGATAATGGCGGCGACAAAGTGTCATATGGACATACCACCATACATATGATATTGGTGATTGTTGAATGATTGTTGTTGTAATGTTGCGTGTGTAAGAGCAAGGAATTTTTTTGTAAAGCATTGACTGACCGTATTCATTTGTCTGCCGTGCAAGCCGCTTCGATTGCAAATAATTTAATTTTTTCTTCGCCTAAAATTAAATTACAAAACATTATTGATTAATATTTAATTAAAATAGTTTCTTCCATATATACAGCTTTAATTGTAGTGGAAAGTCATAAGCGCAACTAGCTTTAGTTTTAGCAAAAAATAAGTTAATATTAGTTGTGAGTGAATTGCAGTCATGTGAGCAATGCCAATAGCAACGCAATTTGCTCAACGTTTCAGCGTTGTCGAATTGCGGTTGCGAAAAGGTATAAGGGTCGTTTCGTGAGCGCTAACTCATTAGTTGTTGTATTACGGTTTGGAAAAAGTATCCGTGTTTTCTATGTCAGTGAAGAGTCGGTTTGAAACGCGTCGTAAGCAAAGTTTGCAAATCGCGCCGGTTTACAACTCAACGGTTTACAATTCAATGGTTTACAACTCAACCGTTTACAACCGAACCATTTACAACCTAACCATTTAAAACTGAACCGTTTACAACTGAACCATTTACAACTAAACCATTTACAACTGAACCGTTTACAACCGAACCGTTTACAACTCAACCGCCACTGCGCTATACGAAGAAGTGTCGTTATACAAACGAAAGAAGTCGTCAATTAATAAAACGTTTACGCGTCATTTTGTCCATTTATACCATTAATCCTCGTTTTTCAGTGTTGTATTAATATGTTTTGTTGTTGGACGCGAGAATTTACTGTTATTTTAATTATGATTTTATTTCGATTTATTATCGAGATATGCTTATGCATAGGTTTTATGTTAGTAAAACAACAAATGTTTAAGAAAGTTTCATTTTTAAACTTTTAAAGACAACAATAATAAATATACACGAACAGTTAGAAAAAAAAAACATTTACACACAACAAGGTTTGCATATATATGAGGCGTGCTCAAAAAAATAAAAAAATAACACGAATTTTCGTTTTTGGAAAAAATTTTAATGCAAAAAAATCCAAAAACTTGCTTTAAAATCAAAGCTCTGCAGAAATGAAAGTTTTTTTTTAACATACTTTAAGCTTTTAGTGACCGTATTGAAGGTAGCTTTCAATTTTTTTATTTAGACTGTTGTTTTAGAATTCCTGCAAATTATTTTTAAATTTTTTTCCAAACTAGTTTAAGCCTACAGAGCAATTTTAAATTTACTTTAGTATTTAAGCTTAATAACTAAGTGCAGAAAATTAGAATTTTTTAAATATAAATTGTAGGAAAGTCGGTTATACAAACATGGCTGAAATTGAGCTTGTAAAAAATGTAAAATTTTATTTAAAAAAAAAATCAAAAAATACAAAGCACTGTAACTGTAATTGAAAATATGTGAAATGAATAATTATAATATTGAAAATTGTAAAAAAAGATGTTGGGCTTAAAAAAATCTACGGCAATGCCAGGAAATTACGTTCACTTCGCGAGACAAGCACGAGTTTATTAAACCTTGTGTTGCTAAGCCTTAAAGAAGTTAAGCTTAGAAAAACATTATAAATTTTTATATTTCGATAGTTTTTTGTTTTAAATAAAGCATACTTAAGTTTAATAATTAAAAATAAAAAACATATATATTTGAAAAAAATATCGATACATTTTCATATTCCGATATGCGATAATTTATATCTTCAGAGAAAACATACTTAAATTCAATAATTAAAAATAAAATACAAAGCTCGCACATTTCAAATGAAAATTTTTACTTCAACACGCCGCAAACACCAGTTTTTGAAGTTTAAAATAATGCAAACACAAACAGTGTTGCATTTTTGACAGTTCAACAATGCAAATTTCTCTTACCGTTACACAGTTGTTATGCCTTCAAGCACACAAAGTCTGAAACATGCGTTTGTGGCGCAGGGTGAACGTATTTTGAGCAGCAAGAATTGAAACGAAAACAAAAGCAAAAGCAAATATTTGAACATATTGTAATACACATGAAAAAATGAACGCTCAGTAAAGGTGAACAGCAGTAACACGAAACGAATTTAACAGTTAATGGAGACAATTACAGGCAACTACAAAGATATGCGTGCATAGCGAAACAGCTGTTTTTGACAACCAGTTCTAACGCCTAATAAATAATAATAAATATAAAAGAATGCTATATTTTTGAACACGAAGGTTTCAATTAATTATCCCAGAAATGTATTTCCCTAAACCATGTATGTATGTATGTTTAACTGAAAAGTTTATTTGACAATGCTGATATGATAATAAAAGTTGGCTGTTTATATAAATGTACAAGATTTACCAAATAAACAAAAGAAAAAAAAAATTACGAATAAAAAACGAAAGAACACTGATTTTAAATATTTTAAAGCAAGATATTAAAGCATTAACTCTATAAGAATCTGTCCATAGATTTTAAAGAACCCATTTGAGTATCAATAAAAAAAATATTGCATATTGCCAAAAAGGTTTTAGGTGTGTATATATATAATATATATGCTAAGATTTTTCAAAAGTCTATTATGAATTATACATACGTATATTTTTTAAATTATACTACTATACTTGTACAGTTACGGCAAGTTGCTGCAGTAAAAGGCCAAAAACACGGAAGTATTACTTTACACATCATAACTTATGTGTGTATTTATGTATTCAAAGACAAAAAAAAAAAAAAAAAATAAAACGAAAAAAAAATTAACAAAACATTTGAAACATATTGCAAACCAGTTGGAAACTTTGAATAAAAAAACGTTTGAGCGTTTTTGTGTAAAAAAATTAATATTATTGTGGTGTTTTTATTAAAAAGGAAGTTTATACAGTCTACAGTTCGGGACTAGGGCCCATAGACATTCGTCGGACTCATAGAATGTGGGTCCTTAAAAGAACACGTTTTTGAAAACTCTGATATCCACACACACTTTGGAATCACAGATTTGACTACCGGATCAATAAGATCATGGAGTCGCCAAACCGAACTCTGGCGGCTTCTTCTCTGCCCATATACCGATGAGGAAGCTGTGGATGGGAAGAAGCCGTTGGAGAAGAGGGGCACATAGCTTCTTTACGGATGGGTCAAAGCTTGGTGGGAAGGTAACTGGAGGGTTTTACTGCAAAGAGTTCTTTACTAACTTCAGCTTCAGACTTCCTGACTATTGCAGCGTCTTCCAATCGGCTCCGGAGTACAGACTCTTTCAGAGAAGTGACCATTCACTCATATAGCAGAGTGGCGATACTAGCCTTGAACTCATTGATAGTGCATTCAGGGTTGGTTGAGGAGTGCTTAGCCTCGTTATCAATAGCATAGAGTTTCTTTGTGAAAGGACTGGTAAGAATGGCTCTGGAGTGGAATCGCAGGTAATCGCAAAGCTGATAAGCTAGCAAGGAGGTTCTCTAGAACCGCTCTCGGTAGAATGGAAGCAGGTCGCTGCACCCGTATCCTCTTGTGTTCTACTACTAGATAGCTTGGCTTCGCTGAAGCTTGGCCAGCACTGAGCCACCATCGGTACATGCGCTGTTGCAAAAGCTTCTTGACTAAATATCGATCGCAAGATCTGTAGTGATCTCTTTGCTTTCAGTAAGGCTAGCCTGTCACTAGTTGTGGAGCTTTTAATAGGTCATTGTCCTGTTGGCGTCCATGCTGCAAAGTTGAGAATCTCGCTAGACGCCATTTGCAGAAGCTGTATGGAAACAACTCAACATTTCCTTCTGGACTGTCCTGGGAGGTGAAGATTTAAACACTTGGGAGCGCATGAACAGCTAATTCATAATAACTGTAACAGTGGCGGTGACATTTATTGCACGATCACTTTACTGTATTAACGTTTTGCATGATTTTAGGCGCAAATTGTCGACCGCTTTCGATCACTGATTTTGTTCTCGACGTCAGTGGAAAATGTGTTATGTGCTTTTAGGCGCAGATTGGGATGAATTCAATATTTTTAAATGGCTTCGGTTTGAAAAGTTTATATTATTCACTATTTAAATACGTTACAGAACTTATAATTTATGTGAGTAAGCATATCGATGTTATAAATAAACGTCTAAGAGCGGACTCAAATCTTTAATTCGCTATAATTGAATGATAACAACCCGGCAACTAAAGAGCAATGTTGGTTAGAAATAACTTCCAAGCCAATAAAAAAAATATTAGAGTAATACAGGGTGCCTCAAAACTTATCCACCTATCAGAAGATGCTATAAATTTTGCAATTGACCTCTAATGTTAGTTCTGTTTTGATATTTGTGTAGTAAACACATGCGAAATACACGTAAATAAATAATGAGTCCTAACGGAAGTTCTGGCCAAAGTGATAGAAAATGCCATAAAAAGGGCTTAAATGACAATCAATTCTGGCGGCGGACATTTACATGATATCATATTCTCGACTTGATGTAAAAACAAGTGAAGCTAATAAAAGCGTATTAAAAATTTAAAAGACCAAATAAAAATACTCCACAAGCAGAATCAAAGTTTTTCATTTTTTAAAAAAGTTTTTCATTTTCCAAAAAACATCGGAAGTTTATTTTTGCGCCACCTGTTGTAAGATGAGCATATTCTAGCATAGAAGTTTAAAATCAATTGATTTTTTTTTAAATTCGAGATTTAAGATATTCAAAACTAATAATAATCAATTTTTTTTTTTATAATTTTTTTATCAGGTTTTTTGAAGAAGTTTTACCATAATAAAAGGGGTATTGGAAGTAAGTAAATAATGGTGGCTAATGTCAAGTGGGGAGCCTTCGCATTAAGAGTACGTGTATTATTATTAAATTAGGGGGACATGCCAGGACTTTTGCCTAGGATTCCATTAATTTCTGCCCTATAAAAATTTTGATTTTGCAGATTGCTTTGTAATCTACAAACTGACACAAATCCTTCAAAACGGTCGAGAGATTGTTGAAGACATGCTTTGTTCTGAACCACCTTCGACCACTTCAAATGATGAAAATATTAAAAAAGTGAAACATCATGTTTGAAAATCGTCAGGTAAGTGCCAGAGAGATGGCAAGAGAGCCCGACTTTTATCGTGAGTCCCTTCAAATGATTTAGATGGATATTTAGGGTTTGAAACATGTTGCTGTTTCAAAAAGCGTACAGTAAACTGGTCTCATGGACATCCTTGATTGTGCGAGTTCCGATCCCGCATTCATGAGACATGGGTTTATGAGTTTGACTTGCAAACAAGTCAACAATCATCGGAATGAAACCTATTTTCAGTCGATTGAACTGATAAAACAAAACTCGCTGAAGGAGCTGAGGGCCACCAAAAATTTTAAATCTGAAAATTGTTTCGAGAACTGGAAAAATCATTGGCATAGTTGTATTATATCTACTGAGGATTACTTTAAAAAACGACAAAATAAATTATTGATAAAAAATTAAATATTTGCGTTTAATTTGCAATTTCCAGGGTTTTTGTCATTCGAATATATGCCAAGTTTCAAACAATTTCGGTTTTATGAACTCCACACTCAGCGTATAGTTGCTCAAGTGTTTCACAGATAAGCTTGCTTACGTAAGGACTTGTTTTAATATTTTAAGTTTTGTATTTATTTAACGTTTACATCGATTTTGATTACTTAAACTGGCCGACAGTGTTCAACACGATTGCTGAAAATATTTACACTGATGAAAAACACGCGATTTTGCTAATTTAATTCGCAAATAATTTTGTATCAAAAACTCTACACATGTGCCAGCAATATACATACATATATAGTATATAAATATTGATGAATATACACGAGGCTTGTTTTTCATCCTAAGTCACCGCTAATTAATAAAGAATACTCTAAATAGATTAAAAATAAATGTGCAATAAGTATGGCGCTAACAATAACAACAGGAGAAACAACAACACTGACTGCTTTAAAATTATTATGTAACGACAAATTAACAACAATCTCGCCAAACATAGTTAAAGGCGCTGGTATCAATAGATAACTCGACTATAATGGTTATAACAGCATAACTAAGTTTGGTATAATTGTGGGCAAGAGTCTTGTGATGATGTTGATTTTGCTCCTAAAAATGAAATTTTGTTAACTTATTCGTGTCATTAAACAGTTGCAACCGAAGTAAAATAATTCTGAAATCGTTACGGAATGTTTTTGGTAGTTTATGTTTTTTGCGCTTAACTCGATTTCTGCGCTTTTCACTAAATGTATTTAAATGCAGGTTAACAATATTTGCTGAGCGTGGCAACAAGTGGCGTTATTGTCAAGGAGTTATTAATTGCTTCTTCAAATATAAATATTCAATTAAAAGGTGGGCGTGAAAATCTATATATATATACACATATATACATATATGTATGCATATATCCTTATTTGATTAATACATTAGAAAAATGTCACTAAATGCTATTCTCATTATTAGCAATATCTGGACTTTAGATCTTAATATAAAGTTGAAAAATTTATATTGTTGCCAGGGTTGAGAATTTTTTAATAAAAAGATATTGAATTATAAATTTGATCCCCAGCCTGCCGTAGTAAAATACATTTTTTTGACAAAATTTATTTTTTTATTCAAAACAGTTCCATTCAAGGGTGATGCACTGATTATAGCGCTCCTCCTACTTTTTGATACCGTTTTTGTACCACGATTTGTACTTTACCTGAAAGTAGGCCTCAGAGTTGGGGATTACCTCTTCATGCGCGCATTCCCTTGAATCTGTGAACAGGAAATATTCGCTGGGGGCCCAATCTGGAAAATATGGTGAATGCTGAAGCAATTCAAAGCTCAATTAGTGGATTTTTGCCATCGTTTACACTGATTTGTGAAACGGTGCATTGCCTTGGCGAAACAGGACTTTCTTTTTCTTCAAATGTGGCCGCCTTCCGGCGATTTCGTCCTTCAAATGGTCCAATAACGCTACATATTAGACGCTCTTGAAAGTCATTTCTTTTCCAAGGTAGTCAATAAAAATTATTTCATGCGCATACCCAAATATACACGCCACAACCTTGCCACCCAACTGTTAACTGTGAAATGATGGAGTCATGTTTCATCCATAGTCAGATTTCGACACAAAAACTCGGGTTTACTAAGCTTAAACATCTCCAAATACTGTTCCGAAACATTAATTCGTCGTTAACGCTAGTGAGGAAGATTCTCTGAGCGTCATTCACTTGGGGAGGCCAGAAGAAATTCTTTCACATATGGCCTTATCAGACTTCTGACCTTAGGTGAAGTATCCTATGGGTAGCCAAAAAACATCCGTTTGAAGGCTAGCTAAAGTGAGAAGGCGAAAAATCTCTCACCAGGTTTGGAACTCGCAACGTCGAAAGCACCCCGAATGAAATGAAGAAAACAGCCTCGGATGAGAGACCTCTTTGCTGGCAAGGTTTTGTGGTCCGAATGGATAAAAACACTTCAGTTCTGAGAGTATTGGAAGACCTCCACTCCGTTAAAAAGACCAGGTGGAGAAGGACTCGGCTACACCCACCGGGGAAAGCAGAGGAAGACCACCGCTCTGTTGGAAAGACCAGGTGGAGAAGGACCTGGTTACACTTAAAACTTCAATGGGCCAATTGGCGCCAAACAGGGAGTAGAGAATACTAACTTAGAATACCAATCTTTGATGGTTGATTTTCCTGGGGCAGTACCGAAATTTTGACTTTAACTGTATTTTGTAATTCAAAAAGAAATATTTTATCAACAACCGAAATTCATTTTATCCTTTTTTTTATTTATTCCAGAAATAATAAAGTATGTCATGTTCAAAGATCTTCTTATAACATCTTTTCAACCCTATGGCACACCCCAACAGTTGATAACAAATATTTCTATTATTCATACCCACATCGTGTAGTCTTTATGGTGCAGAGTTCGTAGCAGTGGCAGCTCGGTTTCCGCATACGTTCGGCAGAATTCAGATAAACAACAATAGCGTGGATTTTGTTGTTGCCATCATAAAAACATATTAGCAGCCGGTCGCATTTCTATTGTGTCAAAAGTGCCACACAGCAATCATAATCCCCTGCGGTTAATGCTGTGACACTGATTAACTGTTTATTCAATTAACACAGCTAGAAAGTACAACAGGCGTTCAGCGCGTGGTTGTCGGCATCTAAGTTTTGATTATGCTGGTCACACAACAAGACAAGTGTATGTAAGTACATACATAGGTCGAAGAGATAAGTTCATGTCCAAATTCCTTTTTACGACCACTCTTCAATGCCGAGTTAGTCTTAGATGCTGAGTGATAAGAAAGGAAATATTGTAGCTTTTTTTTATTCTCTGAACAGCCATCATAAAATTATATTATTTTTGGGATATCGAACTGAAAATCTGTATACGTTTTTTTCTCCCCAAGAATAGCTTATTCGATGAAACCTCTTATATCGGACCTCTATAGTACATATATGTATGTATGTTTGCCATACACATTGATTCTCAAAATCAAGCTCTTGTATGCAAATTCATTTTTGACAAGAATCTACACCAAATTTGTCATGATCGAAGAATATTAAGATACCGATTTTTTATTCCCTTTCACTCGCACATTTGAAGAGTTTTTGACTGCATGCTTTTGACACTGTTTAGTGAAATTTCGGATTAGAGAATGGAAACTTAATATTATGTCTATACATCATACACATTTTTTGTATTAAAGTTTTCATTTCTCACACAAAAAGAGCCCTTCCAGCTTAGAATTATAGTTTCCTGCTTGTTTGCTCGAGCGATTCATACGCTAGCAATTGGAATATTGCAACAAAAACAACAATATAATGGTATATTAGCCCTTGCGCCTTAGATTTATGGTCTTCGCTTCGACAAGCAGCGCTCATATAATATTTGTGGCTGGATTAAAATGATATGTGTGTATGTATGTGAAGCAGTATTAATTACTGAAAGCCAAAGCTTTGATGCGATTGTCGAATTGCGGTTGAATTGAAGAATTAGTAACCATGAAATATACGTATAGTACATTTATAAATAATATAAAGCAAAGGGAAAGCAATGAGAAATATCTGTAGTTTCCAGAAAAAGTAGATTATACTCTGAACGGGATGTATATTAAGAATGCCTTGAAGTCTGTAAAACCTGAAAGGAAACGTTGGTGACCCTAAATTGTTTACATCGGACTTCTATAGGCTCTATAGCTGCCATAAAAATTGCTCGAACAAAATAAATACATTTTTTATTTGTGAACAACATTAAAGATTCAACCCGATGTTTTTATTATATTGGATAGTCGAAAAAGTCTCTTCGTATTTTTAATCAAACAATTTATTTATTTTTTTTTATGTTTATAATGAACCTTAATAAATCAAATATTTACCGTTTTGGTCGACCACTTTTTGCCATTTTTCCGCTTGAGTCATTATTCCATCAGTGTAAAACTTTTCTGGTTTCTCGGCGAAAATCTGGGACAAGTAATTTTTACAGGCTTCTCTTGAAGCTAATTTTACTCCATTAAGGGAGTTCTGCATTGACCGAAACAAATGGTAGTCTAATGGTGGAAGATCAGGACAATATGGTGGATGCTTCAAAATTTCCCAGCCAAGCTCTCACAGTTTTTTCCGAGTCATCAAAGATGTATGTATGTGTTCTAGCGTTGCTCTGATGGAAAATGAAACCCTTTCTGTTGATCAGTTCTGGCCGTTTTTTTCGATTGCTTGCTTCAATCTCATCAGTTGTTGATAGCAAAATGTACAATCAATCGTTCGACCAGGCTGCAGCAGCTTATAGTGGATGATTTCTTTACAATCCCACCAAACACTCAGCATAACCTTTCGGGGCGTCAATCCTGGCTTTGCGACCATTTGTTGAGCTTTACCGTGCTTGGATCATGATCTTTCGCACATTATTGTCGTATTTGATACACTTTTCGTCTCCTTTTATCATTCGCTTCAGAAATGGTTCGATTTAATTTCGTTTCAGCAAGAAATCGCAGATGTTAAATCGGTCCATTAAATTTTTCAGAGACAGTTCATGTGGTACCCAAATATAGAGCTTATTTTTGTAGCCAGTCTTTTTTAAATGGTTCAGAACTGTTTGATGATGAATGTTAAGTTCCTTAGCCATGTCATGGCTGCTTATGCGATGGTCCTGTACAATCTTTTCCATAATTTCGTCGACTTTTTTAATGATAGATTGAACAGTGTGAGTTGCATCTTTCACATCGAAATTTCCTCATAAATTTCATTGGTGGCTTGCGTTCTTCACTTTTTTAGTACAAACATTTCAAAATATAGCAAATCTTTTCATTATTTTCACTCATTTTTGAACAGCTCTAACTTTATTTCAACTTCTCAGATTTTTTTTTGTTTTGGTTAAATGAAAGCTTAAAATCTCATCTTTTCAACACTACTCGTATATGGTATGACATTATGTGATTGGTAGCACTAGAGATATACGACTGCAACGACGTATAGTATATGAACAAAATACGAAAAGACTTTTTCGATCCAATATTAAGTTTGCCTTAAAGTAAAACGCGAAAGGAAACGTCGATGACCTCTTTAAGTATCTAGATATACTCGAGTAGCAATATTCGTCTGTTTGTTTGTGTGTACGAGCACTAGTTCCCTCAGTTTTTGAGATATCGTTCTGAAATCTTACGAACTTTCATTTTCTTTTCCAAGGACTCCTCGTTTGTCGGAACTGACGTTATCTACCGCTGTTAGATACAGTTGCTGCATTTATGGCATCGTTAAAAATTAAGTTTTTGTATGGAAAACCTTTCCATTTCATAACATATTTTCAAGAAATTTGGCATAATACAATTTCAAGCCAAGACTTTTTGTTCGTTGAAAGTCGTTGAAAATCATCCATTTTACATAGCATACCTCCCAACAGTTGAAATAATTAATTCAGCTCTAAATACTCACTACATATCTGATTTATATACTACAGTGCGCGCGTCGAAGGATTTGAAGAATTATTTTTTTTTCGGTTGGTAGTACTGTCAGTCACATTTATGTCAAATTTCATGTCAAAATATTCATTAGTGTTTGAGATACGTGTCGTTTTGTGAGCTGCTAAAAGTGAGTTTTTCGTTTTTTGCGATGTCGAAATTTGTTGAGCAAAGAATTTGCATTAAATTTTGTTTACGGAATCAATTTTCTGCTGCGGATACGTTGTGGATGGTGCAGAAAGCCTTTGGTGATGAGGCTATGTATAAAAAAATTTTTACAAGTGGTATAGTGAGTTCCAAGCCGGCCGTGAACGTGTCGAAGACGAAGAGCGTCCAGGGCGACCATCAACCTCAACCGACGAAGCTCACGTTCAACAAATCAAAGATTTGGTGTTGAAAAACTGTCGATTAACAATTAGAGACCTTGCTGATGAAGTTGGCATATCGAAAGGCTCAGCCAATACCATTTTGAAGGATGTTTTGGGCCTCAAGCGTGTCAAATCTCGACTGGTACAGAAAACATTGAATTTTTCGGAAAAAAGCGTCGCGTCGAAGTGTGTGAAACGATGCTATCCGACTACCAGGGTGTCATGAAATGCATTATAACTGGTGATGAGACTTGGATCTATGCTTACGACCCCGAAACAACCGATCAATCGAGCGAATATCCTGCCAAAAGAGAGCCGAGACCAAAAAAATCGCGCCAAAGTCGCTCAAAAATCAAGGTCATGTTGACTGTTTTCTTCGATTATCGTGGTGTTGTGCATTATGAATTCCTTCCAACCGGTCAAGCAGTCAGCAAGGAATATTATTTGAACGTCATGCTTCGTTTGCGTAACGCTATCCGCCTAAAAAGGCCAGAATTGTGGAAAGACAATTCTTGGTTTTTACACCACGATAATGCACCATCCTATACTGCCCTCGTAATTCGTGATCGTTTCGCCAAAAACTCAACCCATGTCGTTCCGCAACCACCGTATTCACCTGATTTGGCGCCGTGCGACTTCTGGCTGTTCACCAAGCTCAAAAGACCGCTCCGGGGACACCGTCTTTATACGATAGAGGAGATTCAAGCCGCAGCGAAGACGGAACTGAAGGCCATCCTAGAAAGTGACTGCAACCAGTGTTTCGGAGATTAGAAAATCCGTTGGCATAAGTGCATTGCATCGGGAGGGGATTACTTTGAAGGGGATGAAATTGATTTGGAAGAATAAATAAAGAATTAAAAAAAAACAATGTCACCTTATATTTTGGGCACAGTAGATGTGACTATGTGACTAGCTAACTTTGTTTCCTTAACTTGTACAAATTACCTCTCGATATCAAGTTTAATACCTACAGGGCACTCAGGTGATACACACATATACATACATACATATATACAAACATAAGCCTATACATTTCTCGAGCAGTTTCGCTTTTATCATCTCGGCGCACACTTTTCTCACCCTCAGAAGCTCGACAAATGTTCTTCTTACATCCTCAACTATCTGTCTTACAGCAACAACAACAAACATTTGTCGATATTTGCGGTTGTGTGGGTGTGTGTTTTCACGCTCTGCCTACAAATACTCGTGTGTAACTTACATGTCTACACAGAACGCTTTTTGAAATTTCGCGACTGTCAAGTGTTTGTCACTGTGGCTTCTATTTACAACTATTTACTCGTACTGTTGCAATTGTTATTGTATTTACTGTTGATGTTGATATTCTCAACAACACAGTCGACACAGTCACTCGGCCACTCGCTCAGCCATTCAGCCCGCGTCAGTTTGTCCAGTTGATTGTGGAGCCGTGAACGAGCCGCTTGGACAAGCGCTTTGCAAGCAAAATTACCCGTTAAAGTGCATAAAGTTCAGCTGTAAAAGTGCACTTTCGCTCATTAGCAGCTTTCATGCAAGAAGGATACACTAGTGCAAAATGTTTTAAAGGATAAATCGTGCTGATAATACCGATAAATAATCGAAATCTCTAAGTAATTTTAAATTGCTTAATGCTTTCGGAAATTATGCTTCGTGTGTTTTGAAGTGCAATTTTTTTCAATGTCAGCCAATCGTTGTGGCATTAACGTAAATGCGTTTTTGAAGTGCTTGCACTAATTTCTACAAGTATCGGTGTTTATCGATTTAAGAAGTGTGTTCTATTCGACACATACTTAATACACTGAGCTTAAGGTGATTGTAAATTAATAATGTAAGTACAAGTGCTTCGTATTTTCCCAATAACAATAGCGTTGTGTCAAAGGATTGTGGAAAAATATAACTTTCATTCATTACTAAAATCAATGAATTTATGAAAAATTATGAATTTGGCTTAAAAGAAGTAGGCAACAACTAGTACCAGTGCTATCAGTAAATTTTATAAGAATTTTTGTTGCGTTTTGTTTATGGCATGTATGTGGCGGGTTTCGCTAACTTTTCAGCATAATTTGTTATAAGTACATAATAATAATATAAGGAAGAAACGGAAATTTTACTCTTCAATGAAGTTATTGCCAGCGAAGTACTGAAATTTTTACGAAAGTTTGCCTTAAAATGAATTAAATGAATTTCCTTGAGCAAAAACCGTACTTTTCAATAATCTTTTTCCATACAAAAATTAAATATTTTACAAGAAATTTATTATTATTTCAAAGATACAAATTTTAGAAAGATTTTGCGAAATTTTCAAAAGAAAATATTCGAAATTCCATTATGACGTAGTTTCTGGCAGTACTTCGCGTTGACAGCAGGAATTCTTACAAGATCATTCGAAGTAAAAAAATACGTGTCTGAATTAAGACCATCAACGAGGTTTTGAAGGAAGAAAAAAATGAATATTGTGTTTTTGGCAAAAATTTTCAAATAATAATGCAATTTTTGACAACAAATTTTCGACGTTTATTTTTTTAAATAGTTGTAGCTAACAAAAAAATTCTTCGTTCAAGGCCTTGTTAATTACAGCACATACTACTGTGCCCAAAAAAAAAAGTGACGATTGATCAGTTGTTTAGGGGTCGTAAGCATAGATCCAAGTCTCATCGCCAGTTATAATGCATTTCATGACACCCTGGTAGTCGGAAAGCATCGTTTCACACACTTCAACGCGACGCCTTTTTTCAAAAAATTCAATGTTTTCGGTACCAGTCGAGATTTGACGCGCTTGAGGCCCAAATCATCCTTCAAAATGGTATTGGCTGAGCCTTTCGATATGCCATCTTCATCAGCAAGGTCTCTAATTGTTAATCGACGGTTTTTCAACACCAATTCTTTGATTTGTTGAACGTGAGCTTCGTCAGTTGAGGTTGATGGTTGCCCTGGACGCCCTGAACGCTCTTCGTCTTCGACACGTTCACGGCCGGCTTGGAACTCACTACAACACTTGTAAACATTTTTTTTTAGACAAAGCCTCACCACCAAAGGCTTTCTGCACCATCCTTAACGTATCCGCAGCAGAAAATTGATTCCGTAAACAAAATTTAATGGAAATTCTTTGCTCAACAAATTTCGACATCGCAAAAAACGAAAAACTCACTTTTAGCAGCTCACAAAACGACACACTAATGAATATATTGACATAAATGTGACTGACAGTACTACCAACCTAAAAAAAAAGTAATTCTCTAAATCATTCGACGCGCGCAGTTTAAATTCAAATATCACCTGATTTTTTGGGCACAGTAGTACATCTGTTTATAGTTTTCATTAAGATCTGTTGAGTAGTTCGCGAGACACCTTGTCAACTTTAAAAACACTGTTTCGTGAAAAATTCGGTTAAAGTTTCAGGTAACTAACGGATAATGCAAGTAGAGATACTTTTTTCAATAGCCTTTTTTGACAGATCACGGGTGAGTCGTGTCAAGCTGTCATGTTATTTTTGTTCAGTATTGTCTGACATTTCATCATGGAAAGATAAAACTTTACAAATCGCTCAACTTTATTAGGAAAATTCACGTTCTGTAAAGGATATGATAATTTAAGGTCAACATAATCGGCCTACAAAGCGTGCTATTCGCAAAATCATCACCCATCTTGCGATCTACCATTCATTATTGGTTAATATTCGACCGAATAGATCACGTCCAGCACGCAGTGAAGAAAATATAGCAGCCGTAGCTGAGAGTGTAAAAAAAAAACGTGGTGTATGGAACGACTTGGCGCATTTTACGTCGAGATCTTAAAAAGAAAGCGTACAAAGTACAGCTTGGGCATGAACTGAAACTGCTCGACCTTCCCAAGCGACATCGCTTCGCTCTATGGGCTCTTGAAAAGTTCCAAGAAGGTCGGACGTTTTCGAGCAAAATTTTGTTTAACGATGAGACCCATTTCTGGCTTAATGGGTATGAAAACAAGCAAAATTCGGTTAGAAGATCAGATGAGAAGATGATCGTGTGATGTCGAACCGATAGACTTTTAAGTGTGAGGATATGTAAGTCTAAAGTCTATACGGACAATCCCGCCTTGATTCAGGCCTTGGAGCAAAGTGTCACGAGTTTCATTTTCTAGACACCAGTTGAAATGCTCGAACACTCTTCTTCTTCTTAATTGGCGTAGACACCGCTTACGCGATTATAGCCGAGTTAATTTTTCATTGGGGGTGTTTTTTACGTGGCGGGTCCCAAACCCAGCGCACAACCCTATGCAGAGGAAATGCTCGAGAAAGTCATCGAAAATTGGACTCAACGGATGAACTCTCTGATACCCAGCTGGGACCTATAGTTGAAAGAGATAATCTTCCGAAAATAAGTGCCAACGAATGTTCTTTCGATTGATAATAAACATTTCCCTTTAAATTTGAAGTTTCTGTGTTTTTTTCTTTAGGAAAAAGTAGGGAACCTCGAAATGGTTTACGCTTTATTTAGTGGACATCGAGCGCACAATGCTGTATCTTCAAAACTATCTCATTATTTGGATCAAATAGGGATTTTAGTAGAATCTTCTAGAGATATTATAGAATTAAGTTAGGTGACAGCAAATATTGGGTAGTCGAAAAAGTCTTTTCGTATTACTAATCATATTTCAATTCATCTTTTTTTATATTTATAACCATAAATTATATCTCAGCAGGCGATGTTCGAGTTCAAGTGCTATTTCATTACATCTACTGCCCAAAAAATTACAAGACTTTTGCAGAGGATCTAAAAATTATGGAATCCACATCGTAGTTAGATTCCGAAGCAATAGCTGAACAACATTACAACAACAGAATGTACCTGTAGTGCTGACGGGAACTCGCTCAGGATGTTAATAGCTTTTAGAATCTCACCTAAATTAGTCTTTAGCACGTTCTTGAGAGTTTTTGCCATTTTTGCTTTAATGAAAAACTGAAAACAACCCGAAGTACCATAAACTTAAAAACACTTTGTATTTATTTCTTCGTTGTTAAGCTTTTGCGTATTATACGCCGCACCGAAGTATAGAATCTGGAAATAGTCACATCGAAAAACTCAAACACGAAGCTAATGAAACTCAACACGAGCAAAACAGACAGGGCTGCGAGTATTTCATGTAAGTCCGCCATTTGCATTGGCTTGAAATCGTAATACGTGCCATTGTCATACAAAGTTAACCAGTCCATTTCCAATAATTCCAAGAAACTGTGACGCCGCCAGTGATCTATCAGACCGGCTTCGTGTAGACGTGCGAGGAACTCATTCAACGGTTGACGGTGCATTGAACTCTCCTGCAATGGAATAACCATCGGGTAGTTGCGCAAGAAACAAATGTCGGATAGGCGAAAAAGCGGGCGAGCGAAATATTTCTGCAACTCATCGTAGATGGCCCACATATCGGTCACCGTAAATGCATAGCCGGTATCCAGTGTGTCACGTAGCAATAAGAGCTCCGTGAAATTATTAAAGACGGTAAAGTTCTGCAGATATTTGCGAAAATCCAAGTTATTACTAATTAACTCAAGCTCTTCAGCGCTAACAGCTACTTGTATGCCTCGACGCAATAATTCGGTAATTGTTTGGACCCTAGCACCGTGCGGTGCATTCACAATGTAGCTCTGCAAGTAAGTGCCGTATGCTGTGCCGACTATCACACCCGCCAGCGAGATGGTACAAACCAACAGTTTATGTTTGCTTGAAATACGCCTGCCAATATGAAATGCCATGCCCAACAAGCCGGGCAACAACGGTATATTAATGAAGTGCTCGAACATTTTCAGCCGTGGCTGAGCTTGCCAACGCGCTATGCAGATCCAAAAACAGCTAATAACAATGAAACTGCAGCTGAATAGAATTATAACGGTACTTTGTATGATATTAAAGTAGAACGACGATTTTGGCATTGGCTGCTCCAATGGCACCATCAGGCACCAATCGATGCGTTGAAACACCACCGAAAAGCTGATATTACGATCACTGAAGTCGATGGGCTGCAGTGAGCCCATATCAATGGTTTTGTTCTCGAAGTAGTTGCACAATTCCACAGAGCTTAAATATGTACGCTGTTTGCTCATGGGATGCTCAATTGTGGCATTGTGAAAATTTGCGTATTCGACCAAAGCACGCCCTAAGAAACCGCTAACCGTGGCGTCGCCTGCTGTGGGCGTGTACATATAAATTTGCGGATACCAAGCTTTCGTGAATATGCGCAACGGATGGCCATACATATTCGACAAATGTTTTGGAAATATGGCACGATAATCTGGTGGCGTAAAGCTGCTTTTGACTGGCATTTGTGTGGGATATATGCGTACCGTCCAGTAGCTGCCTTCCATCACAACTTTGTGCGGCTGCAGCACAATTACATTGAAAACTTGATGCCTCAAACACAACCTTAGTATTTGACTTACATAACCCGAACTTGCTAAGTCGTCGAGTAGCAGTATAAGCCGAGTTTGTCTAATGCGCCAAAGCCTTTGCCAGAGCTTTCTCAAGATACTTTCATCCAACTTACGGTTATGCGTGAGCTGTGCGATGCTCAGCAGTTCCGTATTGAATTTCTCAATGTAACGTTCGATGGGCGGTGTGGTGTCAATATGCAGAAATGTTGCTGTACCACGTGTGCTTTGGGCCAGTGAGCGCAGTATGTTCATGGAATCTAGCACAGTGTTATTGCTCGCTTCATAACTTGTGTATATAATTGTATTCACCCGCCGTTCCTGCGAGGAGGTTATCACAATATCTGCCAGTATTTGCATAAATTCTTGACCCAATGTCGTCATTCCAATTAAGTTGAGTAACATTGTGAGATTGTTGAAGCTCTGCATATTACTTGGGTTTAGTATATACTAGCACTCATTACTATCTGTACTGTCTGCAGTGGATGTATGGTGTGGACTGGAAATTCGATTGTCATCGTCTGTTTTATATACAAATTTTTCTTGTCACAAGGATTAATGTGCCGTTATTAGTTAAGTTGTATACTGATTTCAGATAGTGTAAATTTCTGTTGCGGTTTAATTGCTCGCTAAAATTGTCTGTCAACTAAGTTTACATCATAAAAAGCTATTGAGTTGCTTCTAACAGCTTTGTGTAATGGAGTCATTGATTATAATTGCAGGCATTACTAAACTTACAGCGATAATCGTATGTTTTCATTTATTAAAATTAAAATTAAACTTTACATTAACCAACTGGTGACTTTGGAGCCACTCAATGTCTTTGTCTTCATCTACGGAACATCAACAGCACCTGTCATAAGTCCTTAATCACTTTCTTCAGTATTACACCAAGCTGTATTCTTCCCACTTCGTTGCTTTCAGCAGATAACTATTTTCTGCTAATGATGAGTAGCAGAGGATGGACTCCTGTGTAGAGTGAGGAAAGTTCTCTGATCGCCACTCACTTGTTAGTGTCCAGTACCGATTCTTTTACATATGGCTCAAGCAGCTCATGACTTCCGGTCCTATACCAAGTATCCTTTGGGTAGCCAAAGAACATCTGTTTAAAGATGAGCTAAAGTGAGAAGGCGAAACATCCCCTCCACACGGTTGTGCGCTGGGTTTGGGACCCGCCACATAAAAACGCCCCCAATGAAAAAGTTTAACAGTATCGCCGCAAAACTAATACGGCTGTGTAAAATGACGTTGAGTAACACCAAAAGCTCCGTCATCGCCCTGGATCGAGAGGACCTCTCCAAGCCGTTTGATACCAAACGAGGTTTCAGACGAGGCGACTCCATTTCGTGTGACTTCTTTAACCTACTTTTGGAGAAAATAATTTGAGCTAACTAAACAGTGAAGATACCATCTTCTATAAGAGCGTATAGCTGCTGGCGTTTGCCGATGATATTGATATTATTGGCTTCAACACCCGCGCCGTTTGTTCTACTTTAACAAAAATGGATAAGGCAGCGAACAAATTGGTCTAGTAGCGAACGAGTGCAAGACGAAATATCTCCTGCCATCAAACAAACAATGTCAGACTCAAAATCCAACACAGAATAAATTTTGCCAACTGGAGCCACTTCGGACTGAGTAGGCAATTGAGAAGTAAAGTTCTCTCTCAAAGAAAAAAGACGAAACTCTATAAGTCACTCATTATTCCCGCCTTGTTATATGGTGAAGAGGCATGGACGATGACTACATTTGATGAGACGACGCTACGAGTTTTCGAGAGAAAGGTTCTGCCCAAGATTTATGGCCCTTTGCGCATTGGCAAAGATGAATACTGCGGTTCTAACGAGTTGTTCAACGAAATTGATATAGTTCTGCGAATTAAGGGATGGCGGCTACGCTGGCTAGATCATGTCGTCCGTATGAATGCAAATACTCGAGATTTGAAAGTATTCGACGCAGTACTCGCCGGGGGAAGCAGATGAAGAGGAAAACCTCCATTATCGAAAAGAAGAAACGACTTGCGCGCTGTTGTTAACTCGGCTATAACCGCGTTAGCCGTGTCGACGCCACTAAAAAAGAAGAAGATCAATATTTTCTGGGAATGGAAGAAGCTTTAGACCATTTATTTGAGAGTTATATCCTGCACAGGGTATATTAAGGCTTCCACGGATACCTCTATGGAGTATATAATTGGTTGTCAAAAAAGTCTTGCGGTATTTTTATTGAATCAATTCGTGTGGCACCCATACATCGAGCTTCTTAGTGACTCCAAGCTTCTTCAAATGGTTTATAATGGTTTGATGACTACTATGCCGGTCTCTTTCGACCAATTCAGCGATTTTATCGCAATTTTCGACGACAGGCCTTCCGCAGCGTGGCGCATCTTCGACCACCTCTACACCAGAACGAACACGTTGAAACCATCGTTGTGCGGCGGAAATGGAAACTGTATCGGGTCCATAAACTGCACAAATTTTATTGGCGGCTTGAGATGCATTTTCGCCTTTATCGTAGTAGTACTGTAAAATATGCCGTATTTTCTCTTTATTTTGCTCCATGTTTGCGACGCTGTAACTCACGAACGACTTAAAAGAAACGACAATCAATCAAACACGTGTTAGCGCGTGAAATGAGCTTTCCAAAAAGGTTCAGCGCCAACTAGCGAAAATACCGCAAGACTTTTTTGACAACCTAATATATAAAAGATCAGCGTAAGCTGAGTCGATTTGGCCAGAAAGAGGGATGTCCATTGGTCTGTATTTACTCAAATTATTCACTCAGTTTTTAAGATGTCGAACTGAAATTTTGTAAACTTTTATTTCAAAGAAGCTGCTCATTTGACGGCACCGTCGATATCGATCTACTATAGCAAATGGCTCCCATACAAACTGAATGATCAGAATTAAGTGTTTGTAACGAAACTTTTTCATTTGAAGAGATATCATCACGAAATTTGGCACGAATTATTCTTCAAGGAAATACTATTATTCTTCGTGTCACTATAGCATATAGCTGCCATACAAACTGACCGATCAAAATCAAGTTGTTGTAAGGAAACTTTGGTATTTGCGAAGAGTAATATAGGCTTAGTGCAACCGCTGTTCTAATTAACAGCGTATGAATTAAAAGCAAAACTAATTACTTTTACACAACAATAACAACAATGTGCGTACAAATAAAATACCGACACGTTCGCAGTAAATACACATAAACATATGAGCATTTATGTAATATTCGTGATTTATGCCAATTTTGCCGTCTTTCACACTTCAATCGCAGAATAATGCAGCAGAAAGTGGGCGGCAGAAGAAGCTACTAATTTCATTACATTCGCTGCTTTTTGTTTACCTTTACACTTGCCGTTGTTGTTGCCTTTTGTTAAAACAATTGCAAACTGTCTAAATATTTGTGCACTTGAGTGCGATTCGACACATACATACATATGTAGAAACACATAAACATCTAAAACGTTATGTCTATACAGCGACAATTGAGTGTGCAAACGCGAAACTACCGTAGCAAAACAGTTAGCGAAAATTTTGCATCTACTTGTCAGTTAATAAGCAAAAATACATATTTTTATTTACTAGCATGTGATTAGTCTACTATTAATAACTGCTATTTACCTTATAACATGAAACACTATAATAAACGCGAAACTATTGCTAAAATTTTCTTTAGACATAAATCTTGCCATAATGAATTTTGCGCTATAACCAATCTTTAACCAATTTATATCTTTTCTCTTTTTCAGTTTTTCTTAAGTGCCATTTCCATTTTGCGTTCATCAGATTTCTGTTCGGAATGCGCATCAACTTAATGAACAGCTTACAACCCCCAGTGGATGAGAAATTTTCATCTGCTGCTTCGGATCATTCCGGAGTTACGACGCCTTTGCAGCGATCATCGCCACCGCTGCGCATACCTCAGGTCACCATAGAAGGGGAACCGGATTCACTGAACAGCGTGATCAATAATCCAGGCTCGTTTCCGATTACAATCGTACCAAATCGGCCAGCGAGTTTTTATGGCTATGCGAAAACTGGCGGTGGCGTTTTCCAACGCCAAACGAGTACCAGGTGAGCGTCAACATTTTTGATTTCATATTGGGTATATACTCTGATGATAGCAAATTATTGCCTTGGATGTAGTCCAAATTCCAGGTATTTTCCAGCAAACGCTCGCTTTAATTTGTTGAGTTATTGTGGTTCTTGTTGTGGGGAAGCGTTTTCCATAATAGCCATGTTTCACATATGATTTTTTACGTTTAGGGCTGTCTTAATGCATTAATTTTTCATCACCAGTCAAAATCCGATTGAAAAACCTCCCCTTTTTGTAGCGTTCAAGCAGCATTTCATCACAAAATCGTCTATTCATGAATTCATACGACACCCAGTTTTTTTCGCCTTACCCGCTGTGCATTCATGGTTCAGTTTCGCACAACGTTTACTCTTTGCACCAAAGACGCTATTGCTCTTAGACTATCGAAAAAGACCTTAAAGGGTTCATCCGCCATAGCGCGCAACAATTAGAGCTGTATTAATCCACTTTGTGGAAGGTTTTGTGGAAAGATCTCAGTTTGTTGGCCTACAAAATCTAACTCGTATAAGAATTAAAGCCGGGCAACCAATTAAGCACTTTGCACCTTCTGCGAGTGGGCTGAAAACGAGAAGGCCACCGATCCCGATTTTCACAAGAGAGTTGTTTGCTTGAATGGGTACGTTTAAAAATAAATTGTTGGAGTGATATTAATCCAAAAGCCGTTGCTGAGACGCAGTTATATCCTCACTGTTTGGCATACTCGATGAGTAGAGGCAAGCACTGGCCCATATTTGTTCAAAAAGGAAGCTGACCATAATGTTTCAGTCAATGGGGAACACTATAGAGCCATGATTAATAATATTTTCGCGCGTTAAGTGGGGGATGTTGAAGTGAAAGGCCTTTGGTTCCACAAGGCAGCACTATATGACCTAAAATCAACATTCAAATTGTGGAAGGACACGAACGATTGATTCTACATTTTGCTGTCAACAACTGATAAGATCGAAGCAAGCAATCGAAAAACGGCTAGAACTAATCAACATAAAGGGCTTTGTCTTCCATCAGAGCAACGCTAGAACACATACATTTTTGATGACTCAGAAAAAACTGTGAGAGCTTGGCTGAGAAGTTTTGATGCATCCACCATATAGTCCTGATCTTACACCATTAGACCACCATTTGTTTCGGTCAATGCAGAACTCCCTTAATGGAGTAAAGTTAGCTTCAAGAAAACCTGTTAAAATACTTGTCGCATTTTTTCGCCGAGAAAGCAGAAAAGTTTTACACTGATGAAATAATGTCTCTAGCGGAAAAATGGCAAAAAGTGGTCAACCAAAATGGTAAATATTTGGTTTATTAAAGTTCATTATAAATATTAAAAAATAAGTTGAAGTTTGATTAGAAATGCGAAAAAACTTTTTCGACTACCCTAAACATAACCTAATCGTGTAAATGCGAGAGGACTTAGAGACAAGGCAATCTCGAAGAAAAAATAACATATGGCACAGCAAGTGTCTTCATTTATTTGAGACAAAACTATATAATAAACTCGTGTACTAAAACTTCATTCCACTAAAAGTATATATAAACATCATCAAACAACGGCTTCACACTCGTTTTACCGAAGCGTGAAAATCAAAGCAAATCACTAAACGCTTTAGTCAACAGTGCAACAGTTTGCTTGAAAAATACGCGCGCATTTGTTATTGCCGTTAAACGCTTTCCATGAACGCCACACCAATAAATAACCGATTAAAATTCGTCTTTCATTCGTTTTAGCACCGAAATAATTAATTGAGCAAACATGCATAAATCGAAAATCGAAACATGGTTAAATGGGCTTTTAGCAAGTACATCTGCTGGCGCACTTAAACATTATTATCGAACAACAAAGTTTTTCGTCTTTTCTATGCTTCATTTTGAGCACTTTGCGAGCTGTAAGTCAGTAGAGTGATCGCGATCGTTTTGGCCGGTGGTACGCGTGCGCGGCTGAGTTTTTCTAGTAATTACTGTAAATACATATGTGGTGATAACGGACTCGCGCTTTATTTGAAGGCGCTGCAAGTGTATTTTAGCATTTATTCGTTTATGCTTTAGGTGTACTTTGTTCGTTGTAAGATTATAAGTGAAAATGCAAAATCCGCATAGTGATGTGCCAATGTCCCATGAAGCTGAGGAAGTGGCCGCCGAGAAAGAGGAACCAAATCCATTGTCCTTCCAATGGAAACGTCAATATATGCGCGGTATATCAGCCACACCGTCACAAGCCGGCGTCTACTATGAGGCATTGAAGGGATCGAGCGCCTCACTGGTGCGAGGGTATGTGGGAAGATAGAAAATTTTTTTTTTGTTTTTTGAATATTTTTAGAATGCTAGCAAATATTTTTTGCAATGAACTTAGACATTGGTTAGGTTGGTTTAAACTGGTAGGCTAATAAGCCACACATAGACCAGTTTTGGTCCTTTGCAATACCAGTTGGAGTTTAGTTTCTAGAAGAAGTCAGCCAAGAGAAGTAGTTATCCTTTAGGATGCCTGCGCTTGACATAAATAAGTTAACAATAATGGTGAAACCAGTCGTTGCTTCGATAGACGAGTCGCAAAACTGGTTCTAAGTTCGCTGACAGTGCGCTCAAGACGAGCCAAGGTGTATTTGACGTTTTTAACAAAAGAATCACTTTGCTTTTCCACCTTTTTAGATTGGTGTATTAGTACCTAATCGGCACTTCGCTGTTCTTTTGTGCTCTAGGTTAAGTAAAAAAAGGTTGGACGCTAATTGCCGAAGCTATTTGGATGAAGGTGAGGTGTAATTATCTCGGCTTACATAATAAATTGTCTAGGAGTGACAACAGTCGCATTGAGAAAATTGTGTTTGGCTTCTTCGATCTATGAGCGTAGTTGGATTCATATCTAGTGGTTTCGGATATCATAAAAGATCAGCGAGCGCAATTATCCATGTGAGAAATCTGCTTTAATATCTATCTAGTTGAAGATACGATTATTTTCGGCAAACCTAGTAAATTATCTGCGACTTGTTGGGACTCATAGCAGTCGCCGTGAGAAATTTGTGTTAGACTTAAAGCTCGAAGCTTATTCCATATATGAGCGTATTTGGATCCATAGCAAAGAGATTTTTGAAAATCATAAAGGATCAGGATGCAGCTATCCAAGTGAGACCTCTGTTAACTTTGGCGTGAAGACCAGCTATATTACTTAAACTGATATAACTCCAAAGCTCCAGTCGATATCGCAAAGAGAAACGAGTTTTCTTCAGTCCCCTTCAATATTTAGAATGTTTTTTTCGACCCCAGAGCTTATATTCCATGTTTTATGGAAATTTTCCTCTTTAAATAACTGTAAATCTTACACATTTCGCTGACTTTCTAAGCAACTTTTTGGGGATATATCCATAAAACCATATATACACTCTCTTCAAACAAGCTTATCTAAACTTTTTCTTTAATATGGCTGTCCAAGTGAGATCCAGCGCTGTCTTTGGCGTGAGAATCAATGCTACGAACTAATCTAACCTAATTTTTAAGATCTCAGTTTTCTTAAGATTGAAATATGTGTGTGCAATTCAAGATTCAAACAATCCCATGGGTTTACTAAGAACAAAAGCAAACAAAAAAAAAAAAAAAAAATCGTGGAAATAATTTCCATTTATAGCTGTTAAATGAATTTGCTCTCATAACTGCATACGTGATTTGTTGTAATGAGTTATCTTGCTGAGTGATATAGAAAAAATATATCAAGTGTCTTATCTAAAGATGAATTGAACTTGATCTACATGCACATTGACTCACACATGCTCACTTACGATGAAGTAATTAATTAAACAAAAACTCTTTTTTTAACGAAACAATAATAAATGCAGAGATGGCGACACAAAACTTTGTAAGGTAGTGGTGAGTGGTAGCACTTCAGTTAGGAGAGCAGTTTGAGTAAATTTGAGTAAGTAAACTCCTTATCAGTAACTCATCTGCGCGCTAGTAGTCTGTAAAATTTAAAATTAGATAAGATTTTACTGAAATGATGTCAATCAGTTAAAGGCAGTAAATGATAAAATATTTATAATATAATTATATTTATGTATGTATGTATATTAGGGTGGGCAAAAAAAAAAAAAAAAACAATTGTGTTATACAATACACTTTCTGAATTTTTTATATTTCCAACTTTGTTATTATAAAATGGCGTTTTACCGCTAATTTCAATCGTACTGAATCAAAAATTAAATTTTACGATTTCATTGGGTAACAACAACAAAAAAGGCTATGATCTTTGAGGCATTATTTTGTAAAAAAAATATAAAAAATTTTAAAAATTATCTTTTACCACTTTAGTTTTGACTTTGACCACGAATAATTTTCGAACGAGTCAACTTAGCAAATCATAATGGTTTTTTTTTGGAAATTTTCAATTTTCTACATGAATGAGTTTCATATTTACTCTAAAATAATTGATTTCAATGTATTAAACAACACTACGAGAATTTTTTCCATCAGTTCGAAAAATATTTTCTCGGTATCTAA
>JBAWJQ010002146.1:0-110306 GCA_037783105.1 Bactrocera zonata
AATTCGATTTTTTCAAACGCGTAAACCCATGTAATGATTTAAGCGGTTAGGTGTAGTTTTAATTTTCAAAAAATTAATTTTCTTTTGCATTTTCGTTAAGCGTAATATCTTAAAAATATTCCCTGAAAATTTTGTGTTGATCCGATAATTAATTTTTGAGTTATTCGAGAAATAAGAAAGAGATCTCGGGCACTTCAACCGCTAGTGTGAAGCTTTAAACGCGTTTTTCTCAAAACTATGTTTTTTGAATCGGTGACAACTGTAGCTCGAAATTCAGTAGGTTTTAATGAGATTTATACAGCTTTTAGAATACATAATAAACTCGGGTCGGATCGAAGGATTTTTATTTTTTCGAAAATTTCGATTTTTTAAGATTAATTAACTGTTGATTTTTTCGCAAAAATTTAGAAAAAAATTTCCTGAGGCCGTCACTTTGTTAATTTTGAAGAAAAAATAAAATCCTTCGATCAGACCCGGGATTATCTATTTATAAAACAATTTTTTTTTGTCAGATTGTTTTAAGATGAATCTCCAAGAACTTATGCTTGTCACCGCAAGTACCTTTTTTTGGAAATAATTATTTTTTTTTTTGAAATTTTCGTGACTTCAAGTCAACACATCCTATAATAATGCCATATTACTACTTTTGTAAAATATCATGATTTAGTAGCAAAAAAAAATACTGAAAACTCTCATTTTTTCGTGCCTCTGACTACCCCTAACCCCTTAAGATGCTCCAGTTATCCAGTCTAGTTCTTCATAAAATACATTAAAGCAAATGACTTAAGTATTTTTAATTATTTCCTGTTATTCAGTATCTGTAAGAAAAAAACACTAAAAGGGCACTAAGCCCTCACGCTAAACTTGGCGTTTTAATTTACAAAAGTATGAAATCTGGTGTTTAAAATAAAAGTTTGGCAACTATACCAAAATAAATTTGCCGATAATAAACAACATAACCATACTCCGCTGAACACATTCCATATTACAGAAATATGGAATCCACTTACATACATACCAACATATGTATACGATAAACTACATAAATAGATAAGTATATGGCTCAAGCAAGTGTTTATATTTGAGTCATGCAAGCAGCGCTGTCCAAACACCAAATCAACAATACAAAGCCTACTTATGTCGCTCAAACGGTTTGAGAACCCACGAAAGATCCGTTAACGCGCTTCACTTGAACGAAGGCGAAATCAGCGCAGCGCTTTAGTTCTGATCCGTACTTCTCTTGTGACAGTTGGTTGACGTCGCTTGTTCTGTATAGAGTGTGTTTAAAGTGCTATAAAAAAATTTAATTCGAATATGGTCAATGGTAAGCATCCGTATGCTGGCGTACAACTTGGATTGTCAGACGAGATGAGCAATGCAACGGCACCGCCACCGGCCTACATGATGCCAGCTGACCATGTGACTTCAGCGCAGCCCAGCGGCAGCGGTGTACACTTGATGGGTGAGCCTCAGTTGCCCAACTTTTCGACAATACCCATGAATCCAAATCCGCCGGTGGGTCCAGAATCTACACAAATACGCTGTCCTCAATGTAAATGCACCGTGAAGACGAATGTTCGATATCGTTCGACCACAAAAACGCATTTGGCTTGCATACTGCTTTCGTGGACTGGGTAAGGAAATTATTGCAGTATTTACGCTTGTGCATACAGACATAAGTATATACGTATTAAATATATGTATGTATGTACATATGTTTGTAATTGTTATGTAAATATTATTTTTTACAGTTGCTGTTGCTGTTTGCCGTATTGCATGAACTCATGCCGAAATGCGAATCATTTTTGCCCCATGTGCGGCACTTTCATAGGCACCTATCAATCCTAAGTGCCTCAAAAGAGTGGAGGAGAGGACCACCAGTAAAATACATTATCTACATACAGATGCATATGTACATGTTTATATAAGCACTATGTTTGTAAACATTCCAATATATAAATAAAGGTCTATAATTCCATGCCGCATACTTACATATGTATGTAAATGTTGTTGCGCTTCACATTCCATCTCCAGCTGAAATTTTATACGTAAGTACATACATATGTATGTTATTATTCAAAACTATTGTGGAGCCTTACAGTGGACGATTTCGTTATAAAAGAGCATTACCCCTTTCTCTAAAAAGAGGTATGTATAGACATACATATGTATGTATGGAAGATGTAAGTATATATGTACATACATTAGAGCGAGTCGACTTTTTTTTCTCGAAAGTCGTGCATGCGGGAATATTCTACAAATAATTCTGAAGAACTTTGCCTTAGAGACTAATATATGGGTTCAAAGCTTTCTGTCAGTAATTTTTAAGGGATCGTAATTTTTTTGTTTGTTCGTTTTTGAGATATCGGAATGAAATTTATAATTTATGTGATATATAATTTTTATAGATATTCGGCCCAATTTCTTTCACTATTTGGCATTCCTGTTGCCATTGTCGTTTAAAATCAAATAAGAATGGCTATTTAGCATTCCTGTTGATGTTATCGACATTTTTTCGAAAATAAATTTTTACATTGAAACGAATGCAGTAATTATATATGTACTTATTAAGTCCCTTATTACACGCAGCAACTTTTGTTGAGGCAACTCTTGGTTTATAGGCGAGGGGGCGACGAGGAGAGGAGAATCGCGCCGAGTTTCCAGTGTTCAGCAACTCGCTTTGTGTTCTTATTCGTAGCAGTTCGCTGCGACGTTTTTCGGCATTCGTGTTCTTTCTTTCGTAGTACATAGTTGCATTTGAGTATATTTTTTGAAATTAATATTTTGAATATATTTAAAAAATTTAATTTCATCTTTTGGCAAGTAATTTGCAAATATGTATACAAATATACATAATATAATTTAAATATTTTAGAAAATGGAGTATGACGAAAAAATCGAATTAATTAAAAATATTGTGAAATGTATGGATGAAGCCATAGGGTGATACATATATGTGAAGATATGTTATATAATCTTTGTTTTAATTTTGAATTATAAATTAAATGTATTTCTTAATTGACAGAACTGTTTAATATATGTGATAGTGTGGCCCAAATACCTATAAGGAAAAAGAAACGACAATGGGTTAAAGTAAACAGAAAGAGAATGAGAAAAAACTCGAACAGAGTTGCGCAGCACAAGTTGCTCGTGTGAAGGTACTGGGCGACAGCAAAAGAGAATCGCCCGAGAATTAGCAACAAAAGTTGCTTCATGTAATAAGGGACTAACAGTCGTTCTTTGTGGTTGCAGTAATTGAGAGCGAGATTGAAATGAACGAGATTATTTGGCTATGCCAAAGGATTTAGGAAGAACATGTAACAAATCGCTAAGTTCGGTTTTGCAACTTGCAAAATACTTTGTGGTGTAAAACGTCAACCTGAGGATCGAAATCCAAGCAATTTTGTATATGCGTATGTACGTACATACGTACGCGCAGTTTTAATATTTGTGTATGTACTCAATATATGGTTAATAGTGACGAATATCTACAAATATTTGTTTATTGTTTGTTTTTGTTTTACTTACATACATATGTATGTACATATGTATATTGCAATAATTTTTGTGTTTACATTTGTAAGTACATTGTAAGTGTAGGTATGCAGGAATGAAACGCTGAAGGGGGCAGCCTGCTTTAGAAGCTTCAAAAAATCGATTTTGGTTTTTGCTTAAATCTCTTTAAAAATATATAAATATGTATATACTCAAATTTATAGATCGAAATTTGAAATATTTTCGAAGCAAGAAGGGAAATAGTGACCGAGCGTCTAGCAGATAGTATATTAGCGCTTGGGCAGAAAGCGAACACTTTCACGCGCGATTTCACAGTTTTTCATTTCTCCGATTTTACTGAATTGGTGGGCAATTGAAACATTTCGGTAAAAGTTTTACCAATTTTAAGACAAAATTTAATGTTGGCTCTTTGTGCGAAGCTCATTTGCGCACCGATAACACAAACATACTGACACTTCAAACGCAATAACTTCACTTCCAATCGAGGAAATGTCATGAAATTCTCACTGGACAATCGATAAAGACATCAAATTCTAACGCACCAGTCAACATATAGATGGCGCCACCAGGGGGATTCAAAAAGTCCTGTTTTCTTTGGAAAACACCTTGTATTTACCTCGTCAAACTTCGTAATGGAAAATGTAAAAAGCGTCATTCAAACGAAACCGCACCTTTGCATTAGACGTGATGAGTAGTTCTAACACGGCGGTTGTTATAAAACCTGCGATACAGAGCGACGTCGCTTATTAATGATAAAGTTTAATTGAGTGCTTAATAACAAAAAATACATTAATAAATTACAGTGAATATGACCAAGATTAAGCAACCGTACGCTGGCGTGCAAATTGAAGCTAATATCAGCAATGAGATGTCTAGCATTCCAATAATCTTTGCCAATCCAAATCCGCCGGTGGTCCACAATCTACACAATTACGGTCCCCCACTAGAGAAAAAATTCTAAACCATTATATTGCCGCCATGGGTTTTGAAGGACCTAGTCGTGTAGCGGACGCACATTTCTTTGTTTTTTGGACGTCAAACTCTCGCCCAACTATCATATTAATTATGCATTCAGACCATAAAATATCGAACCATTTTTGTTTTTTCAATTTTCAGCCCCGTGCTAATTAATTTGTTTACCAGCTGAATACGATTGTATTGTGTCTATTAGGATTTCTACTTCTGAAGTTACTGGAATCATAAAAGAGCTAAATCCGAAAAAGGTATCAGGACACGATAATATTACTCCTAAAATGCTAATGGAGTTACCAACTATTGCTATAATGGTGGTCTCCTTGCTCTTTAATGCAATTTCCAATTTCGTAAAGACCTAACACAGCTGTCTTCTTACCGTCCAATCGGTCTCTTGCCCTATTTCTAAAATATTTCAAAACGTTTTACGATCAAGGATGTCTCCTTTCCTCCACCAAAATAATACAATTCCAACGCACCAATTCGGACTACGTGCTAAACATGGCACTGTAGAGCAAGTAAATTGAATTACCAACGAAATCAGGAAAGCCTTCGAGCACAAAGAGTACAGTTCAGCTATTTTTCTATGTGCTATGTATGTATGTATACACTTGTGCTCACATAATTAAGCCACACAGTCGTTATGGTGTACAAATTCATAAATGTTGAATTTTATTGATAAATTAAAAAAAAAAGTTTCACAAATTTAAAATAAATTACTTAAACTTTATTGTATTCATAGTTTTTTAAAGCTAAATTTGAATTTAAGATCAAAAATCTGTTTTCTTCTTCATTGGAATGTATTTTTCGTGCTCATATAATTAAGCCACCAAAAATAAACTTTCGGATAAAAGAATTCGATGTTTTGTTCAAAAAAACTAGCCTTATTTAGACTAATATTTCAATAGGAACTTCTTTTGCAAAATTACTTCCCTGCAGGGTTGGCTCATTGTGCAGATAAGTGTGTTACATTGGTCCGGAGTAAGTTTGCTCCATTCTTCCTATAAAATTCGCCATAATGTAGCCCTATTTGACGGGTTTCTCGGCGCAACTGCCCTTTTAATAATTCCCCATAGATTCTCTATAGGGTTTAAATCCGGGCTTTGGGCACGCCTCTCAAAACACTTGATGCGGTTCGTCGCAAGCCAGTCCTTAACGACCCTAGAGCAGCACTTTGGGTCGTTGTCCTGGATGTAAGGTCCAAGCTGGTGGTAAATCATCGGCGTAATTTCCCTTTAAATGTTCTACTTAAATGTCTTTGTACATACTGTCAGTTATTTTGTCCTCTACTTGTACGAGTGGTCCTACTCCGCATGAAGTAAAACACGCCCATACCACGACTGATGATCTACTATATTTGACAGTTTTTTTTAGTATACTGTGGGTTCATTTCTTGTAGCGGTGGTCGCCTGACATAGGGTCTACCATCGTTCCCAAAGGCATTAAATTTGGATTTATCACTCCATTCCACAAAATCCCAGAATTTTGAGTCCTTTTGTTGGTGCTCCCTCGCAGACGATAGCCTTCGCTGGATGTTCTTCTTTGTAACGATCGGTTTCCTTCGTGCAATTCGCCCATTTAAGGAATTTTTCTGTAAACTATGGCGGACTGTCTGTGCTAATACCCGCTCGAAGTCAAAAAAGGATCCACCTTGCTCATCCGTTCTATCTGCCTGTTGTCGTTAAGAATTGTCTTTTTGGGGTTTTTACGGGGCAGATTTTCAAAAGACTTATGTTTTTTAAAATATTGTAAAGCATATATAATATTGTAAATGTTAAATATTCCATTATTTTCGCAATATTTTTGCACTTTTGGCAACATTTCCATATGCCTCTTCTCTCACATGGAACTGAACCCTTATTCTTATCCATCGCTCAGAAAACTTTTAAAAACGGCTCTTAAACTAAATTGAAATACCATTATACAAATTTAAAACTAATTCAATGAATTTTTTTCTGAAACGTAATTTAGCTAAGCAGTGGCTTAATTATGTGAGCACAAGTGTATGTACATATGTATGTACGTATGTATGTAGCTCAGGCGTTCGATAAGGTCTGACATGAAGGCCTTTATGGAAAATCAAAAACGTTTTACCTTAAGAATTGCATAAAACTTTGGAGTCATATTTAAGAAACAGGAAATTTACCGTTAAAGTAGCAGACTTCATATCAGAAGAACGAGTAATAAGGGCTGGTGTACCTCGGGGTAGCGCGCTAGGCCCAACTCTGTGAATTATATGTGTACATATACTGCAGACATTCCAACAGCTATTAACGTATTGACATCTAATTTCGCGGATGACACAGCTCTAGTAAGCCGTAGCAAATGCCCCGTCAGGGCATCAAGAGTATTTAGAGCAGCACTTAACTTTTGTCGAAGAATGACTAGCCAATTGGCGTATATGTAAATATTAATGAGCAGAAATACAAGCATGTTACATTCTCGCTAAAACCAGAAACGTGTCGGACAGTTAGAATAAACAATGTTCTAGTACCCCAAGCGAATGGAGTAAATTATCTTGGGACTCACCCGCTCAGGTGGCGAAAACGGTAAAATAATTTCCATGAACTTAAGAGCATCAAATTTAAATTGGCTTTTAAACAAAAATTCTAAACTTAGCCAAAACAACAAAGTCCTGTTATACAATGCAATCATAAAACCAATTTTGGAATTATGGCATTCAACTGTGGGGTACGAGCTGTGCAACCAACATTGATATAATACAAAGGTTCCAAACCCAAATGCTTAGAACAATCACGGGTGCATAATGAAAACATTCATGAAGACCTTGATATTCCTATGGTAAAGAAGGAGATAGAGGACAGCAGAATGAGATATATTTCTAAACCTTGCGAACATCCAAACCCACTGGCAAACGCCTTGGTAAATTTCTGAAATCAAACACGTCTAAAAAGAAGTGATCTACCAGCCTACTAGAGAGCAACGTTCTACCGAAAAAGCTCAACCACATTCTTGAGCTTCTTAAGATTTAAATATAATTAAGATTAGAATACTTATTGTAAGGCTTTACAAAGCAGATCCAATAAATAGAGAAACATTAAAATGAAATATATATTCCATATGTTTGCAATTTGCCTTTACGCGTGACCCATTTCTTGCAAATTTTAGGCGCACTATCTTTCCTCCTCTGAATAATGTTTTGCTCGACCCATTTTTTTTTAATAAATTCATAATTATTCATTCCACATATCTAATTAAGTTAATACTATATAACTACTTATTACGCTTTTTAAGTTAAATAAATTTCGTTTACGAAACCATTTCACTATTCATTCAACTACAAGGTACTTTCCAAAGTAAACAGGACTTTTTGAATCTAGTCCCCCTGGTGACGCCATTTACCTGTCGACTGGTGCGTTAGAATCTGCTATCTTTATCGATTGTCGAGTGAGAATTTCATGACATTTTATCGATTGAAAGTGAAGTTATTGCCTCCAAAACATCGAATTATTGCATTATTTGGAATATCTCGAGAAGTATTAAAGATGGCGGTTTTAACCTCGGATCTTTTTTGTAGCAAATAAAATTTTCTACAAGTTCGTCATTAACATTTTTTCAATATCTCTTGTCATTTACGAGATTATACAAAGAAACGGGTGTTTCGTGGAAAAATCAGGCTTAGACAACTTTGAATTTTTTTTGCTGTTCATGGGATCAGAGTCCCATATTTTTAAACACTGATTCTTGTGTAGAATTTAACGAGGAATCGAATGGAAAGGTCAATTTTGAAAAATAGTTGGGGGAAAAGCACAAAAAACCGGGTTTTTGGAAAAAAAAGTTTTTTTTTGGATTTTGAAAATTTTTTTGGGTTTTGAAAGTATTTTTATCAGAAAGCTGAGATTTTTTTAAATAAAATTGGATAACTTAAAAATTTTTTTCACTCAATTTTGAGGTCGTTAAAAAATAAAAGAAAAAGTCATTTTTTTGTTTGATCTCAATTTAAAGTGCGCGCCAAAAAACAACGGAGCAACTTTGACCATTCTTCTATTGGTCTATATTATGATATTCTAAAGTTTGGTCAAAATCGGAGAACCACGGGTACAAAACCATGTCGCCAATATATGGAATTGCCCATATGTATATAATATGGTGGCCGAATTAAATGAAACTATAATATTAGATATACTATAATTTAGTGCTGAAAATGTGCTTTATCGATCCATAAATTACCTCAAATCCCGTTTACCACATGCTCGTTAGCAGGATAACTCCATACAGCATCAAATAAAGTGAAAAAATACGTTTTTTGGTTAAAACTTGGACGAAGGCAAAAAATGGAATTTCGCGCCATTTTTTTTCTAATAGTATTAATCGAAAAAAAAAATCCTCCTTCCAAGTCTTTGAGAATTTTATCTCAAAGATTTGTGTAAAATTTCATGAAGAACGGTTGAGTAGTTCTCGAGAAATATTGCCAACCGACTTCAAAAACACAGTTTCGAGAAAAACACGTTTAAAGGCGGCACACTCAGCCTATCTAGCCTCGAGCGCACAAGTTCTCAAAGCTGTATCTCCGTAGCTATTACTTGGATCAACGCGAAAGTTTAAGACAATAATCTAGAGGTGTTGTAGAATTTAATAAGACAATAAAAAAATTAAATTTTTAGAAACCCGTAAACCCTTGTAACCCCTTAAAAGTTCTAGTTTGAAAGTTCCACTACGTTAAAAACATGAACATATGTACATATGTAGTCTATCAGTATAAATTAATAAAGCAATAAATAACTAACTCTCCAAAAAGCGTCAACATCTGCCGATTTAATGCGTTTCAAAACATGATGCAATGACAGAAATATTTTAAATGCATTAAACATACATACATAATATTATATATGTAGTATACATATGTAGATATAGTCCAGTAACTCTGCACGTTCTGGCTCACTTATACCTACTAAATACATGTGTAAGTAAATATTGCTCGCAATCAACATTTGCGTGCAGCACATGTGTATGTACATACATTAGGGTGTTCATCATTTCTCAAATTGATTAGTTTTTATGGAACGCCTTCTAAAGTTTAAATTTTGCCAACTTAAATAACCCTTTATTTTCAATTGAAACCGTGTCTAAATTCTATTTCTTTCCATGGACACATAAGTTGCCTTTTATATTTCGTGATTCACCAACCCTAGTAATGTAATCTGGCAAGTCAAAACGTTATCCTAAAGTGAGACATTTTTGATTTTACAAATACTCAGAAGTTTTTGACATACGACCGCTATTTGTGTTGTTTAAAGTAACTTAAAATATTCTTCTCGACTAAAAAACGAAATTAATTCGCGAATATATTTGCATTTCTAAATCCGTTGTTGTTCCGGAAACTATTGGTGCCGTGCGCCAACTGATATTGCATGATCGTCATGCGACCTATCGTGAGACTGAGACAATTATAGGCACTAGTGGGAACTACATATAGTACATTAATAATATGATACAAAATTGTTTTACGTGGGATCCCACATAATTTGTTAATCGATTCAAAAAAGACTCTTATCGATTGGCTGCGAAAAATATCTATGACAATGCGACAGATTATGGATTATAGATTTATACGAATGAGCCCGAAAGTAAGGAGCAGTCGACTGTATTCCTACACAGAAAATTCAGTTTCCAGTAAACAAATCAAGAAACAATTAATACGAGTATATCAGGATACAAATAGTGTATTTTAAGTAAGTTATCTTATGACCAGAAATTATTCAAATCGGACCAAAACTGGCAAGCAGCTAGGTACCGACTATGTGGATTCCAGTCCACATTATTGATTTTTTACCGAAATTTTGATTTTATCCCGAACATAACAAGATATGAGTAACTTTTGTCATATATAGTACATATGTATGTACTTAAATGATGATTAATGATGGAGACTTTATTATTTTGAAGTGAGTAAAGTAAGTGAAATGAGACTAAGTTTTTGACAGTGTATTTTGTCTTATACAACTGAGCAAAAAATTATAAGACTTATTTCATAATTCACTCATTCTTCAAAATCTATGCTGCGCCCTTCAAAGTAATCCACATCGGTCCCAATGCGCGTGTGCTGAAGTTTTTTCCAGTTTTCGAAACAGTTATTGAAGTCAATTCCCGGAATAGCGATACACCTTTAATGTCTCCAATTGACTCAAAATAGTTTCTCAGGAATGGTCTTTGAGTTTGCTGAATAGCCAGCGGTCACACGGAGTTAAATCAGGTAAATGCGGTGGTTGCGGTACAATATTGGACGAGGATTTGGCGTAAAATTTACGAAGAATCAATGCAGTATGCGCCGTTGCATTATCGTGGTGCAAAACCCGAGAGTAGACGACGCATAACATTCAAGAAGTATTCTTTGTTGACAGTTTGGCCGCTCGGCAGGAATTCGGAGTGGATCACACCTCGAAAAATCGAGTCCAAACGTCTTATCTTTGCCACGATATTACGTAGGATGTATTGCTCTTAGGAAGGAAGCTTCCCCCTTTCCTGCTGGGATGCTAGTTTATCGCTACTCTTTCGTTGTGCGTTTTTGCGGTTTATTAAATTAACTGCCCACGTGCTGACACAATGTTAAATATTAATTTCTTCAGAATCTTTATTAACTTTTTAGTAGAGTACACATTGTTGTTTTTTACAAGGTTATACAGTTGAAAGAAGTAACCACTTCCTCAGTTAAGGTTAGCAATTTAAAAATTGTTTTCTCTACACAGATGACGCTGAAGATTCAAGAGCGTGGGACGGAACTTTTTTCGTAGATGTTACTTTAGCGAATAACATTACTTGAAATGACATGATATTTCTAATAATAAATAAATAATTTTCATTAAAACGTATGCCACTGGCATACTTTGGTACCTCTCTTCTGTCAGTTCGGCAGATGTTTATTAAAATTTCGCGATTATATTTCGGTGTTACATACATACATACAACAATTTTAATTATAATCCTGTTGTAGTAATATTACTTGGCGCACTTTTGGTCTATTAAATCCGACAAATCATTTATAAGGGCATATGAAATGAAAACGAAGTGTCAGAAGGTTGTTAGAGTCAAGCTGTTTAGACGTTTATTCAAGTAATTTTGTAGTGAAATTTATTATTAGTGCGATTTTGTATATAAACCACTGTCTCATAAATTGTGGAAAATTTAAAAAAAGGTTTGAAAAGATTCCAAACTCTCGTCGTGTAAGAACCAGCATTACTTAATGTGCTGAAGACAATATTAATACGATTACATCCAATAAGTGGTTGCGTCCACTTGAAGCCAGAAGAATCGCGTTTTTTGTGATTGTTTTGAAGAGGAATTTAATTTGATATACCAAACTTAATAAACTTACATAATCGGCGATTCATTTTGTAATATTATTAATTCCCTTGGTCCCGTTGTCGATCTAAAAGAGGACCTCCGAATGAAGGTCTTTATCAGCGAGGAAGATTTTTCTGTTTGAAAAAATCTAAAATCCAAAAACCAAAAACAAAAATATAACTACTATAAAAGAATACAGTTGTGCTCGGCGGTCCAGTAAATTTTTTGATTCTCGAACAAATTGCGGTTTGCCAAAACATCGTTTTTGAGAAAGGGCTATGATAAATAAATTCGAGGTTAGTTAGAGGTCGATAGTAGGTAGTCAAGCTCAATGGTTTTTCCGAAAACACATTAAATTATATTTAATTTTCAACTGAGCAAACTTTGTTGCAAATGCACTGAGTGTTTATAAAATGATATCCTTCTAGGGTATCTTTCTCGTATTTATTTCAGAATATCTGTAAAACGATTCTTTTAACTTTCTTATGTGGTGATTGCAGAGCACAGCTTTCGCGGAATATGCGTTCATTCTTCGACTTATATTATGGACGAGGTGGTGAAGAATTCGAGACAAATGAATCCTTTCAGTTAATACTTTGGTGTTGGGCACTAATTGGCGTAAAACCATTGAAACCCTATGGATTCGTTCGCTTATTGCAAATGGCGTTCTGCTGGATTTGTCTGTTTATAGGCCCTGTGGTTTTCATTGTTGGCTTTATTCAAGTAATAAAGGAAACGTCATCTATGACCGTTATACTTACTACTCTACAAGCGACACTCAATGCGCTAGGTCTACCGCTAAAGACGTTCGTTGTGGCATTGTACATAGATCGTCTACGTAGTGTCGAACCGATTTTCAAAAGTTTGGATGAACGCTATCAGAATCCACGGGCACGTTTCGCAATAAGGAACAACGTTATCCAATCGACACACTTGTTCGTAACTCTTGTCGTTTCATATTTCACTTATGCCATCATTTCTTGGCTATCATCAGCTTTTATGCACACTCAAACGCTGAACATATGGTTGCCATTTATTGACTGGATTCCACATCCGACTATACGCTTTTGGCTTCATTTTGTCATCGAGGTGGTTTATTTACACTTTTTACTGACCACTCAATGCATGAACGATCTATATCCGGCGCTTTACATCAAAGCCTTACGTACACATATTACTTTGCTTGCGGACCGCGTCAGCAGGTTGGGCGAGAATATGGAGCTCACCGACGAGGATAATTATCACGAATTAATTGATTGTGTGCGCTCGCATCAGGAATTATTGCAGTAAGAATAACCTTCATGTGTTTACCATTGATTATGCATAAACTTGTAATTTTTCCATCCACCAACAGAATCTCTAGTGCTGTCGGCTCTGTGATCTCCATCACAGTCTTTATACAGTTCACAATAGCCGCCACTATACTTTGTGTTTGCATGCTCAATGTTTTTTTATTTGCCGACGCGAGTCATCGGGTAATTACGATTGCCTATTACCTTTGTGTGCTGATGCAAACCTCACTCACTTGCTATCAGGCATCGATGCTCGAGTTAGACTGCGCTAAGTTGCCCGATGCGATCTTCCATTGCAATTGGTGGAATATGGATAAACGATCGCGTCGTGTGTTGATCTATTTTTTGCATCGTGCTCAGCAGGAAATCTCTTTTGTAGCTGTTAAGTTTTTTAAAATTAATTTGGGCACTAATTTGTCGGTAAGTCGTGGTATGAGAGTGGACAAATTTATACAAGAGAAATTGTTTCAGTTGCTTTTTCTTTCAAGATCGCCAAATTCTCATTTTCTTTATATACCTTCATGAACCAGATGGGCGTTGGACAGAATATGAAGCATGAATTCGAATAAGGAATCGAAGATAAAACAATTTTGATCAAAAGTGTTGTCTAAGCTGAAGTTATTGTAATTTTATTAATTTAATGTTACTTATTTTAAGCTTGACATTGCCGTTATTTAACACTGTATATTTTTGAAGAATAAAATAATCAGAAAATGCATAAGTTTATTATTCCGAAAACTCAGAACTGTTTCAATTCTTATTCAATGCATCTTGGGTTTGCATTTGGCGAGACCGTTTCAACATTTGCCAATCGAAGTTTCTCCACACACCCCGGTAGTGATGGTGGATATGGTTTCACGAAGCGACATCGATCAGAAGGTGATCAGTTCGAACCTACAATGCGGAGGAAATCGAACATTATTGTAAACAAACGCCCAATTCGTGACTACTGACCTCTCCAACCAATCTTATACTCTCAGTTGGTTAACCAAATCATCATCGGCGCTTGTGATAAAAACCCCAACTCACAACGCTATCGTAAAGTTTGTCATATTTGTTGGTATGCATACTTCGAACATTTTGACATACGAGCGCAATTTGTATTGTTGACAGTAATTTAAAATATTCATCTAGACCAAAAAATGGAACTAAATCGCTAAATTTTCGCTTATTTTTTGTTTAATTTTCGCAGTGTATTAATTCAGAAACAGTGCATAGCTGAACTTAATCTAATTATTGGCGATAGGGCTTCATCACGGACCAGTGTTTATCGCTGGTATGGTCAATTTAAACGAGGTCGTAGATCACTCCAAGAAGAATTTCGTGAATGTTGTCTAAAATCAGGTCTTGTTCCAGAAACTGTTATGCTGTGCGTGATATTACAAGATAGTCATGTGACCTATCGTGGGAATGAGGCATTTAGAGGCATTACCATACATTCAACAATGAATGAACATTTGATTGTTGCTTTTTTTTTTGAAAAACTTAACATGTCGTAACCATACCAATAGAACCACGTAAAACAGTAAATTCCGAGTGGTATTCAAATTTGCCTTTCCCGAAATTAGGAAAACCCAAGACAGATCGCTCTTCAACCACGACAATGCGAGCTTTCACACATCGCCTAAAACAGCTGCATTTCTGAAAACTTAAAACATCGATTTGATGAGAAATCCACAGTAAAGTTTTGCCTTGGCACCGAATGACTATTTTTTATTCCCGTACTGGTAAAATAAGCTAAGAGGTCAACATTTTGTGGCATCTGAAGAGGCGGTTAATGCGTTACAAGGCATGTTTTGGAGATATCTAAATCAAAGGTTTTTCGAGAATTGGTTCAAACGTATTTGAAAGTGTAAAGATCGTAGGAAAATCTTTATAAGAACAGTAAAGTAATTTCCGATGAGTAATATTTTTTTTTTGTTCTCTAATCCTGAATAATAAAAAGCAACCTCAGGCAAATGTAATGATGTGGATGATAATATTCATGATAATAGTTGAGTAAAAATTGAAAAAAAAAACAAATTTGTTCCTAGACAAAGATGAAACGTAGTTCCCATAGTAAAATATCGGTCAGTGTGTGATTTATAATTCAAATTCGTAGAGAATACTTTCCTCTCAATATTTTGTTTGTGTATTAAAAATTGGTTGAACTGGGTCAATACTTCCCTTGGCCCCCATGTAATTAATTAAAAGATTTTCGAAATTCCGAGTGACCTTACTCAAATTATTGGCGATTTTATAATATGTGAGGTACCTGGATAAGACTCTGGGAACATATTATTAGTCTGTGACACAACAATTGTGCCTCCAGGTTAAGAAAATAGCAAGTCTGATTGTAATTTATTTACGATTTCGTCGTTGTTTACTTCTTTTGCAACATTTTGTAATACAGGTCTTCCAGCACCTGAAGGACTTTCCGGGCTTTGATACTTGCAAGAGTATAAAATTTTCGGCTGCACCCGAACTTAGCTCTTGCTTACTTGTTATCTTTTAGCTCTTAGCCCACCTTACGCAGTACAAATCGATGACCATCAGGTCCAAATAAATTAAATTTGGGTTCATCGGCAAAAATTACAGAATCACAAAATTCCTTATCACGGTAGATATACTCTTTGAAATATGGTAAACGTGACGTAATATTTCTCTTCCATAATTGTGGAAGATCGTGTAAAATTAAGTAGTTTCGTTTGAGGCTGGAGCTTTGCAATGCCAGCTTTCTTCAACTCCTGGCTGTTAGCTACAGCGGATATTTTGGGTGTTACTTGATACTCCGAGCAACTTTACTTTCATCCAGGCATGCACATTTCTTCGGCATTCCGCTACCATCAAAGTGGCTTCGGAGTCTATTCAAGTCAAACAAATAAACATTGAAATCCTCTTTCTTTAAATAGTTTAGTTTCTTTAAAATGGCGACTAGCCTGTATAACGCCTAGCAATCGATTTCTCGTTGTTCAAATCGATTATTTTGTTTGTAATATGAAATCGGTACACACGTAACCCTCGCGTCGATATAGCTAAGACAGTTCCGTCTTATTTTACCATGAGCAAAAAATAATAAGACTTTGTTCAAAATTCTTAATTTATTCTTCAAAATCTATGTCCTCCCTTCAAAGTAATCCACCTGTATTGGAGACGAACACTTCTGCCAACATCTTTCCAATCCTCGAAACAATTGTTTCAGTTGTTAATTTTCGGAATAGCCTTCAATGCGCGTAGTGATTCGCGTCTTCAGTTGACTCAAAACTGTTTCCCCGGAACGGTCGTTGAGTTTGGTTAATAGCAAGAAGTCGCATGGAGCTAAATAAGGCGAATACGGTCGTTGTAACACCACTTTGGTAAAAAATTTGGTGAAGTATTTAAGAAGAATCAATGCAGTATGCGACGTTGCGTTATCGTGGGGCAAAAACCAAGAGATGTGGGCCCATAATTTCGTCCTATTATTTCAAAAGGTCGACGCATAAAACTCAAATAATATTCCTTGTTGACAGTTTGTTCGATCGGTAGAACCTCGGAGTACACCACATATCGATAATCGAAGAAAATTGTGTTTTTGTCGGCTTCGATTCACCTTTACCACGATATTCGATAGAATGTATTGCTATTAAGGGACCAGTAGGATAATATTTTTAAATTTTTTTTTCCCATTTTCTGTTCCCTTAAACCCTTAGAATTAATGTAGAAACCCACTTTACCATTGGAAGGTTTTGTACAGAGCAGGCATCGCCGATTAGGGGTATGTCAATTTTTCAACGTTTATGTCTATCTTTGTATGCGTTTTCAGTACCTCAAACTTTAAACGCGTTTTTCCTCAAAACACACTTTTTTAAACTGACGCATATGATTCCGGTCGAACTACTCAACCGCTTTGCTTAATTTTTTTTTAATGTTCACAAAACGCCTGGCTATCGCCCTTCTAGATTCATAATTTGTTACAATTTATTGACAATGTTATGACAAAACCTATGTAAAAAACATGGGGAAAAATAAATAAAAAAAAAAAATCTTGATTACTTTTTTATTTTTCAACATTTTTTCATGCTTCTGGTAGGGACGATAACCGTTCACGTACTTTTCGAGAATAAATTGGGTTTTTGTGATGATCCAAACATGAGAAATTGTGTCCGCCAGTGAAAAAACTCATTTCATTCACCTAGCCATTTCTCCGACAGATGTCTTCAAAAATTTTTGAAAAAAATGTTTATACACTCCACGTTATACCTTAAATTTCTATGAAAAAAATTACAAAAAACAGGCCAGATTACCCTACCGACCCCTTAAGGAGGAAGCTTATTCCCTTTCTTGCTGGGATGCTTGGTTACCGTTACTCTTTCGTTATGCGTATTTTGCCTTATGCTTACATACATACATATGTATGTATATTTGCGATTTATTAAATTAATTGCCCAACTATTGTCACAATATTAAGAAAATTAATTTATTTATTAACTTTTCAATATAGCACATTTTTCAAGTTCAAGGAAGTAAGCACATCCTCAGTTCAGGTCAGTAATTTCGTAAAATCGATGAAATGAATAATGAACGATGTAATAGAAAAAACATACATACATACATAGCTATGTTTATATCGTGCTCTGTTATGTTTCTCAAAGTTGGTTTATTGTTTAAGTCCGAACGAAGAGTTCTGTAATATGTAAATGAAAATATCCGCTGTAAATGCAAGAGCGTCGGACAGAACGTTTTTCGCGGTGGATACTTTATCAAATAACATTATTTGACATCACACTTCCAATAATAAATAAATAATTTTCATTAAAGTGTATGCCACTTGCATATTTTAGCACTTCTCTTCTGCCAGCTCGGCAAATATTTAATACAATTTCGCAATTAAATCAAGGTATTGCATACACATATGAAATTTTAATTATAGTCCTGTTGTAGTAATATTACTTGGCGCACTTTTGGTCTATTAAATCCGACCAATCATTTATAAGGGCATATGAAATGAAAACGAATTGTCAGAAGGTTTTTTGAGTTAAGCTGTTTAGACGTTTACTTCAGTAAAGTGAAATTTATTATTAGTGCGATTTTGTATATAAACCACTGTCTCATAAATTGTGGAAAATTTAAAAAAAGGTTTGGAAAGATTCCAAACTCTCGTCGTGTAAGAACCAGCATTACTTAATGTGCTGAAGACAATATTAATACGATTACATCCATTAAGTGGTGGCGTCCACTTGAAGCTAGAAGAATCGCGTTTTTTGTGATTGTTTTGAAGAGGAATTTAATTTGATATACCAAACTTAATAAACTTACATAATCGGCGATTCATTTTGCAATATTATTAATTCCCTTGGTCCCGTTGTCGATCTAAAAGAGGACCTCCGAAAGAAGGTCTTTATCAGCGAGGAAGATTTTTCTGTTTGAAAAAAATCTAAAATCCAAAAACTAAAAACAAAAATATAACTACTATAAAAGAATACAGTTGTGCTCGGCAGTCCAGTAAATTTTTTGATTCTCGATCAAATTGCGGTTTGCCAAAACATCGTTTTTGAGAAAGGGCTATGATAAATAAATTCGAGGTTAGTTAGAGGTCGATAGTAGGTAGTCAAGCTCAATGGTTTTTCCGAAAACACATTAAATTATATTTAATTTTCAACTGAGCAAACTTTGTTGCAAATGCACTGAGTGTTTATAAAATGATATCCTTCTAGGGTATCTTTCTCGTATTTATTTCAGAATATCTGTAAAACGATTCTTTTAACTTTCTTATGTGGTGATTGCAGAGCACAGCTTTCGCGGAATATGCGTTCATTCTTCGACTTATATTATGGACGAGGTGGTGAAGAATTCGAGACAAATGAATCGTTTCAGTTAATACTTTGGTGCTGGGCACTAATTGGCGTAAAACCATTGAAACCCTATGAATTCGTTCGCTTATTGCAAATGGCGTTCTGCTGGACTTGTCTGTTTATGGGCCCTGTGGTTTTCACTGTTGGCTTCATTCAAGTAACAAAGCAAACGTCATCTATGACCGTTATACTTACTACTCTGCAAGGGTCACTTAATTCGCTGGGTCTACCGCTGAAGGCGCTCGTTACGGCATTGTACTTAGATCGTCTACGTAGTGTCGAACAGATATACAAAAGTTTGGATGAACGCTATCAGAATCCACAGGCACGTTTCGCAATAAAGAACAACGTTACCCAATCGACACACTTGTTCGTAACTCTTGTCGTTTCATATTTCACTTATGGCACTATTTCTTGGATACCATCACTTTTTACGCACACTCAACCGCTAAATATGTGGTTGCCACTTGTTGACTGGATTCCACATCCGACTATACACTTTTGGCTTCATTTTGTCATCGAGGTGGTTTATTTATACTTTTTGCTGATCACTCAATGCATGAACGATCTATATCCGGCTGTTTACATCAAAGCCTTACGTACACATATTATTCTGCTTGCGGACCGCGTAAGCAAGTTGGGCGAGAATCCGGAGCTCACCGACGAGGATAATTATCACGAATTAATTGATTGTGTGCGCTCGCATCAGGAATTATTGCAGTAAGAATAACCTTCATGTGCTAAGCATTGATTATGCATAAACTTGTAATTTTTCCATTCACCAACAGAATCTCTAGTGCTGTCGGCTCTGTGATCTCCATCACTCTCTTTATACAGTTCACAATAGCTGCCACTGTACTCTGTGTTTGCATGCTCAATCTTTTTTTATTTGCCGACGCGAGTCATAGAGTAATTACGATTGTCTATTATCTTTGTGTGCTGATGCAAACCTCACTCACTTGCTATCAAGCATCGATGCTCGAGTTGGACTGCGCTAAGTTGCCCGATGCGATATTCCATTGCAATTGGTGGAATATGGATAAACGATCGCGTCGTGTGTTGATCTATTTGTTGCATCGTGCTCAGCAGGAAATCTCTTTTGTAGCAGTTAAGTTTTTTAAAATTAATTTGGGCACTAATTTGTCGGTAAGTCGTGGTATGAGAGTGGACAAAACATTCTCACAAACTTATACAAGAGAAATTGTTTCATTTGCTTTTTCTTTCAAGATTGCCAAATTCTCATTTTCTTTATATACCTTCATGAACCAAATGGGCGTTGGACAGGATGTGAAGCATGAATTCGAATAAGGAATCGAAGATAAAACAATTTTGATCAAAAGTGTTGTTTAAGCTGAAGTTATTGTAATTTTATTAATTTTATGTTACTTATTTTAAGCTTGATATTACCGTTATTTAACACTTGTAATGGGGTTTCTTCCATAGCTGAGGTACGCTCAGCCGCTCCAGGGTCAGCCTTGGGACCCACAAACCCTTAGCAAAGAAGACGAGTTTTATCCTCGTAAAGTTATATCCACACCCCACCCCTTATGTGGACAGCCAGACCAGCGTGATGTATACCGTGGTGATGAAGACGAACGAGATTGGCGAGCCAGGCGTTGACGCTTGTAGAAGCTGGCACGACGATGAAACGAACGGAATCGTTTGGCCAGGCACGGTGATGAAAACGAACGGGATTAATGAGCCAGGCGTTGACGCTTGTAGAAGCTGGCACGATGATGATACGAACGGAATCGATGAGCCAGGCACGGTGATGAAAACGAACGGGATTGATGAGCCAGGCGTTGACGCTTGTAGAAGCTGGCACGATGATGATACGAACGGAATCGATGAGCCAGGCACGGTGATGAAAACGAACGGGATTAATGAGCCAGGCGTTGACGCTTGTAGGAGCTGGCACGATGATGATACGAACGGAATCGATGAGCCGGCATTAACGCTTAGTGAAGCTGGCACGATGATGAAAACGAACGGGATTGATGAGCCAGCATTAACGCTTAGTGAAGCTGGCACGATGATGAAAACGAACGGGATTGATGAGCCGGCGTTGACGCTTATTGAAGCTGGCACGGTGACGAAAACGAACGGGATTGACTTCCCTGCGGAGGAGAAGTGATTAAAAATTGTCCAATGGCAGGAGCACTTACTGCACGCGTTGACTTCTCGCTTACAACTCAACTTTGCCACCCTCCTCATTATCGCGTTGGCGTTTTCCTAACGGCGCTTAACGGTGTAGGCAGCGGTACTTATGCCAAGCATTTTCGACGCGGCTACGGCAGTGCCATCGCGAGCATTGGCATCACCCAGCGGTGATGCCTTTTCTGCGCGAGGCCTGCGCTTTCCTCCCTAACTACTGGGCAGGGCCATCGCGAGCACTGGCATCACCCAGCGGTGATGCCTTTTCTGCGCGAGGCCTGCGCATTTCCCCCAACTACCGGGCAGGGCCATCGCGAGCACTGGCATCACCCAGCGGTGATGCCTTTTCTGCGCGAGGCCTGCGCTTTCCTCCCTAACTACTGGGCAGGGCCATCGCGAGCACTGGCATCACCCAGCGGTGATGCCTTTTCTGCGCGAGGCCTGCGCTTTCCCCCTTCTATTGTATAGGGCAGTCATCGCGAGCACTGGCATGATGCCTTTTCTACGCGATGTTCTACCCTACTACTACTACTACCTACTGTTATATGACTTACCGCTGCCTACTGTTGTTCCCGGTGACCGTCCGATTCGGCGAACTGGAGCAAATGAGCCCACTCAGTGCGAAGTGCTTGCTTATATAGCAAGCACAGCGTAGCTTTCGTCGCGGTAGCGAGGTGAGTATGCGTATGGTGTATGGTGCAGGTACATGGTGGAAAGCTCTAGCGGGGTTCAGCATCGTTGTGTGCGTATGGTGCGGGTACCTGGTGTACTGTGGGGCGAAGCTGACGTAACTTATTGGAAGGTGGCAAAAGCCACGTTACAGTCCCCCCCTCACTTCGGACAATGATCCTTCGCTGGCGGCAGGTGGGAGGAGATCTCCCACGATGGTTCGGCTGGAGGCTGGCTGGCTGTCTTAGTTGGCGTGAGCCGTGAACGGGGAGCGGGTGTGAAATCTTTATTTAGTAACAAATTCGTAACTTATGGTACAGGGTGTCTTATCCTACGATTAGGCGTACTTACACCTAGTGACACCTATATATTACTAATACAATTAAAATTCATTGGCTTAGTCGTAAAAAAAAATTCATACATTGATCCTTAAGCTAATACAATTAAAATTTCTGGGTTTAATCGTACAAAGGTAGGATGCATCGTCCACCGCCGTACCGCACCAACACCTGGTCGCCTTTTAGTTTTCGTAGGGCCAACCGTCGGCCCCGGAAGAACAGCGTTCGTCGGGAGCGCTCGATGAAGTGTTGCCTCGTCATCACCAGCCCTTCCAGGAACCCTGGGATCTCGCTTACCGGTGTCGCTTCTTCGGCCGCCGTGATAGGCGGGGTTGGTAGTGTGCTGATCTCGGCCATGGGGCTTGGTGTCGCCGTTGTTTGAGCCGTCTGATGGTTTGCTGTCGACTCGACGTGGGTCGTGGCCGGCGTTTGGGCTTCTGGTTGGACTGGTGTCGACTCGATGCGGACCGTGGTCTTCGTTTGGGCAGAGCGCGGCCCTGTCATGGCATAGGTTTTATGCGTGGCTGGTCGTGCGCTGGTCTCGACGGTTGGGCGTGTCGCTTGGAGTGGGGCTGCCGTCGCCAGGGCTTCTGGTTGGACTGGTGTCGACTCGATGCGGACCGTGGCCTTCGTTTGGGCAGAGCGCGGCCCTGTCATGGCATAGGTTTTATGCGTGGCTGGTCGTGCGCTGGTCTCGACGGTTGGGCGTGTCGCTTGGAGTGGGGCTGCCGTCGCCAGGTCGCTTTGTGTAGCTGAGTGCGTTACCTGGGCCTTCGCTGGGTGCGTCGATGTCTGGGCGGCGCGCGGTTCTGTCGCTGCATCGGCTTTGTGGTCGGCTTCCCGTGGCGTTGGTGCTCGCCTGGTGGTCGGGAGCTTCCGGGCGTTGGTGCTAAGCGGCGTCTGCCGTGGCAATGTTTCCCATACCGCTGGTTCTGTGGCCGACCTACTTCGGGTGGAGGCTTGGATGACGCAGCGCTCCGGGGGCTGTTTGGTTACCCGGGGGCGAGTTCGAGCAGCTGACCCGGGCTCGTCGGTGTTTATGGCGTGCAATATTGTCGTATTCGGGTGCACTCGTGGTCGTGCTTCCGGGGGTGGCCGGAAGGGTGGCGGCCTTTGCGGCTCGTCTGGCGGCGGTGGTTGGTCGCTTGATGCATACGGCCTTCTCTTTGTTGTAGGTTTCATTTTAGTTATCTGGAAAGAGATGAGCAAACGGGCGCTTTGATTAGTGCTGCGTTGCATTAGTGCTAGGTGGCTCGGAGTTAGAGTCCGTAGGCTCAGTAGAGATCACGCTAGCGGCTATTCAAGTTTAGTAGTCGGTTGGCAGCTGCTTTAGATCTTGCAGATGCACATGAACAGTGCGCCCACCCGGTGCGTTTGGATTCGCAAGTTCGACTGTATTCGTCGACTTGAATTTTCGGACGATATATGGGCCGGAATATTTCGGAGCAAGCTTCTGGGCGAAATTGTTTGCTGCGGAAGAGAGCGGATGGTCTCTTTTGAGTACTTTCTCGCCGATAAGTGGCTTCCATGGTCGCCTGCGCAAATCGTAGTATCTCTTCTGGCGTTTTGCTGCAGTAGACAAGTTGCGGGAAACCTCTTGCCAAAGCTCGGTGAGTGTCGGCACGGTGGTGGCGTCTTCGTCGGGCACGTTCCCTTCTTTGCGGATTTGTTTCGGGGTAGCTGGTGTGTACCCGAAGTTTATCTCAGCTGCTGATGTTTTTGTCGAGTCGTGTTGTGATGTATTTATCGCGAAAGCTATTTCGGCTAGTTGGTGGTCCCAGGTCCGATGGTCGGCCTTTGCTCGTTGGGCGATCATAGTTTTCACGACTCGATTGGTGCGCTCGGTTGGGTTCTCGTGTGGAGCGTAAATGGCGGTGAAACGGTGTTGGATTCCGTGGCCCTCCAGGAACTGTGTAAGCGGCTTGCCGATGAATTGCTTCCCGTTGTCGGTAAGGAATACGTCAGGGCAGCCAAACCGGTATATCACTCGTTCTCGTAGCGCCTTTATAACACTGGCGGTGGTTGCATTCCGGACTGGCACGAGTTCCACCCACTTGGAGAACTTATCCGTGAGCACTAGCAAGCACGTGTTGCCATTTGTTGAGCGTGGTAGCGGGCCTACGAAGTCTGCCGTTACAACTTCCCACGGTCGTGAGCATTGCATGGTGGCCATCATCCCGGCAGGTCGGCGCTGGTCTATCTTATATTCGGCGCATGGTTGGCATTGACGAACATACTTGAGTGCATCCCTATGCATGCCAGGCCAATAGTACCCTTCTTGTGTGCGTTTGAGTGTTTTGTGTACACCCAGGTGACCGCCGGTGCTAGAGTCGTGATTTTCTCCCAGGACTTCGAGTCGACGGTGCTCTGGTACGCATAGTTTCCAGCGTGGTGACCTGGATAACGTATTGCGTGGGGCGATGTGCCGGAAGAGCCGGCCGTCGATAAGTTGGTAATCGGGATGTTTCTTCGGTTGATCGTGTACCTGGCGCGTACGTCTTTCATACCATCTATCCGGTTGATCATGAACGGCATGCAAAAGTTCAGCATCACCTTCTTGGTCCTTCAGTGGGCATCTAGATAGTGCGTCGGCGACTACGTTGAGGGTACCCTTGCGATACTCGATGTCGAAGTCAAACTGTTGTAGCTCTAGGGCCCACCTTGCGAGCCTTCCAGATGGGTTCTGCAGGGTGTGAAGCCATTTAAGCGAATGATGGTCGGTGATTACGGTGAAATGATAGCCCTCCAGGTATGGTCGCATTTTCCTTATCCCCCACAATACGGCTAGGCACTCTTGTTCGGTGGCGGAGTATCGCTTCTCCAACTCTGTCAGGCTGCGACTGGCGTATGCTACAACCCGTTCTTGGTCCGAATGGCGTTGAAATAGTACCACGCCTAGTCCTTCTCCGCTGGCGTCAGTCTGCAGACAGAAAGGCCTCTCGAAGTCAGGGCACCCCAGGATGGGTGCACTGGTTAGTTTTCCTTTAGCGCCTGGAATGCTTCTTCTTGTTCGGCACCCCATGACCAACGCTGGTTCTTTTTCAATAAACGGTTCAGTGGTGCTGATATTGTGGCGAAGTCTGCTACGAAACGTCGGTACCACGAGGCTGCTCCCAGGAAACGGCGTAGTTCTCGGATGGTAGTAGGTGCTGCCATGTCGCTAATGGCTGCCACCTTAGCCGGGTCGGTGTGAATGCCCTCGTTGCTGACTACATGGCCCAAGTAGTGGAGACGTTGCTGCACGAACTTACTCTTCTCGAAGTTGATCTGCATGCGGTTTTGTTGAAGGCGCGTGAACACCGCTTGCAAGCAGTCTAAATGCTCTTCGAAAGAGTTTCCCAGTACAATGATGTCGTCCAGATAGGCGAAGACCTTCGGCTGTAGTTCTGATCCCAGGACGTTGTCTAAGGCTCGCTGGAATGTTGCTGGCGCCGAATGCAGCCCAAAAGGCATCACTCGCCACTGGAATAAACCTCTCCCCGGTACGGTAAATGCGGTGTACGGGCGTGAGCGGGGTGTAGCGGAATTTGCCAGTAGCCGTTCTTCAGGTCGATGGTCGAGATAAACCGAGCTTCCTTCAACTGGTCTAGGATTGCGTTTATTTGAGGAAGTGGGTATGCGTCTGGTATACTTGCTGCGTTAAGTTGCCGGTAGTCGATACACATTCGCCAACTTCCTTGTTTCTTTCGCACTAAGACGATGGGCGAGCTGTAAGCGCTGTTAGAGACTTCGATGCGGCCGGTTGCAAGCAATTCGTCCACCTCCTGATTGATGACTTCTTGCATCGCTGGGTTGCGCGGGTAATATCTCTGTTTCAATGGGCGATCGTGTTTAAGTCGAATCACATGTTCGGCGGCTGTGCTGGGGCCGGTGATCGTCGAGAACACTGCCGCATTTCCCGTGAGGAGAGTATTCAGTTGATGATTCTCCTTTTCCGTAAGATGTTGCCTCTCGGTTAGCATCGCGAGGTGGTCGGTAGGTGTCTGTGTGCTCAGGCGTGTAGCGGCTACCGGTTGACCATCGACGGTGATAGTCAGGTTCCGTTTCCTCAGGAAGTCCATGCCCAGGATGACCGGTTCCGCCAGCGTCGGTAAAGCGGATACGAGTAGATGCGTCATCTTCTTCCCCAGCTCGATGGTAACGGGATACATTTTTGTGCTAGGTATATACGTCTGGTTAGCTAGCTGAATGCGACGGGTCTGGCGTCTGGCTTTGATTTGGTGTTCATCTAGATGACGTTGAAGTTCCTTACCGATATATGTGAGTGTGGCTCCGGTGTCCACCAGGGCTTCGACCTGCATGCCCGCGACAGTAATGGGCAGATAATAACGGCCATCTTGCTTCCTTTCTGGGTACGGAAGCGTTGTTATGCGTGCTGCTGTACTGGGTTGGGGCGGAGTAGCTCGCACTGCCACATGTGTAGGACAATTGCAGTCCCGTGACATGATTCCGTCGAGTCCGCAGCGAGAGCAAAATATTCGCTGCTGGTTGCGACATTGGTGTCTTCGGTGTCCCGGCTGCTTACATCGCCAACAAACTTTCTCGCGGCAATACTTATTACTTACCGCCGTCAGACAGTGGTTGGTGTTTCTCGCTTGCCTGGTCTCCTCGCCTTTCAGCAACTCGAATTCTTCCGTTAATTCGAGTAGCTCGTCCACGCTGTTGAAATCGCTCCGACGAACATATAAGCGATATTCCACTCTTAAGCCGTCATATATGCGTTCGATGTGGTCTTCATCGCGAAGCTTCGGGTGCTGGCGGATAAGCGTTTGGATGGCCAGCACATAATCTTTTGCTTTCTCTCGGGGCGATTGCTTGCGCTGATGGATGGTTTCCTCCAGATGTGCGAGGTGTCGTTTCGGTAAAAAGAACCGTTCAGCCTCGTAACGAAAGTCGTCCCACGTGTTGATGGCATTGCGTTTTACTCGAAACCATTGCAGCGCTCTGTCCTGCAGAATTTCCGGCATCGTGGCAAGAAGCTGGTTGTTTGCTATTGAGTAGCATTCTGCTAGCTCTTCGCATCGCTCCAGAAAGTCGTGTAAATTTTCGCGACCGCTGTAGCGTATGTTCCATCGCCGCACGGAGTTTATAACCTCCAAATCCGGCACTCTCGCAGCTGAGGTTATGTCGCCACGTGTTGCTGCCGCTTTGCTGGGGATTCTCACTGTGGTGGTTGGAACGAGTATGGTGGCGTTATCTTCCTCCTTCATTTCCCTCTCCAAAGCTTTTACCAGATCCTCCGTGGATTTATTGTGGCGCTTTGCCCGGATGCAGGCGCTCAGCTCGCTACGGAGATCTGCTACGGTGCGCCCTTCGACAGCGATGTGGTGTCGTCTGCATTCAGTGATTAATCGCTCCTTCTTCAGCCAGTAAATCCAACTGGTCGTGTCTGTCTCAAGCGTAGCAGCCTTATTCGCTGGAGTACTGCGATGTTTATGATTGTGTGGGGGGCGCGGCGAACCTGATTCATGAGCGTTGGTGACCGTTTCGTGTTTTTCACTGTCACTCACAAAATCAGGTCCCTGCTCGGGCGCCATTTGTAATGGGGTTTCTTCCATAGCTGAGGTACGCTCAGCCGCTCCAGGGTCAGCCTTGGGACCCACAAACCCTTAGCAAAGAAGACGAGTTTTATCCTCGTAAAGTTATATCCACACCCCACCCCTTATGTGGACAGCCAGACCAGCGTGATGTATACCGTGGTGATGAAGACGAACGAGATTGGCGAGCCAGGCGTTGACGCTTGTAGAAGCTGGCACGACGATGAAACGAACGGAATCGTTTGGCCAGGCACGGTGATGAAAACGAACGGGATTAATGAGCCAGGCGTTGACGCTTGTAGAAGCTGGCACGATGATGATACGAACGGAATCGATGAGCCAGGCACGGTGATGAAAACGAACGGGATTGATGAGCCAGGCGTTGACGCTTGTAGAAGCTGGCACGATGATGATACGAACGGAATCGATGAGCCAGGCACGGTGATGAAAACGAACGGGATTAATGAGCCAGGCGTTGACGCTTGTAGGAGCTGGCACGATGATGATACGAACGGAATCGATGAGCCGGCATTAACGCTTAGTGAAGCTGGCACGATGATGAAAACGAACGGGATTGATGAGCCAGCATTAACGCTTAGTGAAGCTGGCACGATGATGAAAACGAACGGGATTGATGAGCCGGCGTTGACGCTTATTGAAGCTGGCACGGTGACGAAAACGAACGGGATTGACTTCCCTGCGGAGGAGAAGTGATTAAAAATTGTCCAATGGCAGGAGCACTTACTGCACGCGTTGACTTCTCGCTTACAACTCAACTTTGCCACCCTCCTCATTATCGCGTTGGCGTTTTCCTAACGGCGCTTAACGGTGTAGGCAGCGGTACTTATGCCAAGCATTTTCGACGCGGCTACGGCAGTGCCATCGCGAGCATTGGCATCACCCAGCGGTGATGCCTTTTCTGCGCGAGGCCTGCGCTTTCCTCCCTAACTACTGGGCAGGGCCATCGCGAGCACTGGCATCACCCAGCGGTGATGCCTTTTCTGCGCGAGGCCTGCGCATTTCCCCAACTACCGGGCAGGGCCATCGCGAGCACTGGCATCACCCAGCGGTGATGCCTTTTCTGCGCGAGGCCTGCGCTTTCCTCCCTAACTACTGGGCAGGGCCATCGCGAGCACTGGCATCACCCAGCGGTGATGCCTTTTCTGCGCGAGGCCTGCGCTTTCCCCCTTCTATTGTATAGGGCAGTCATCGCGAGCACTGGCATGATGCCTTTTCTACGCGATGTTCTACCCTACTACTACTACTACCTACTGTTATATGACTTACCGCTGCCTACTGTTGTTCCCGGTGACCGTCCGATTCGGCGAACTGGAGCAAATGAGCCCACTCAGTGCGAAGTGCTTGCTTATATAGCAAGCACAGCGTAGCTTTCGTCGCGGTAGCGAGGTGAGTATGCGTATGGTGTATGGTGCAGGTACATGGTGGAAAGCTCTAGCGGGGTTCAGCATCGTTGTGTGCGTATGGTGCGGGTACCTGGTGTACTGTGGGGCGAAGCTGACGTAACTTATTGGAAGGTGGCAAAAGCCACGTTACACACTGTATATTTTTGAAGAATAAAATAATCAGAAAATGCATAAGTTTTTTTTTCTGAAAGCTCAAAACTGTTTAATTTGTTTTTCAATGTATCTTTGGTTTGCATTTGGCGAGACTGTTTCAATATTTACCAATCCAAGTTTCTCTACACACTTATGTATTAATGGTGGATACGGTTTTACGAAGCGATATCAATCAGAGGGTGATCAGTTAGAATCTATAATGCAGAGAAATCGAACATTATTGCAAACAAACACCCAATTTTCTCATTGGCACAAGTGTATTGCATGGGAGGGGATTATTTTGAAGGAAATTAAATAGAATTCACCTTTCTACAATGATTACAATAGTGTCTTTTCAATCGTGCAGGCTAAAATAACCAAATTCGCTCAAGATAAATCCTATAAGAACCCTACCGACATTATGAAAATGTATGCTAATTTGTCATAAACCTTATATAACGGTATTGATAAATACAACTACCACCAATACTTTATCTCCGAGATGATTTAAGAAAGCTTTCTTGGAATCGGTTGCTAAGTCGGTTCTGTTTTAAGTGAAATTAGATATCTCGCTACCCGCTCTACCGATTTCAACCACTTTAAATACTTATATAACATTCTTTTAAAATTGCTATGTCACAATACGAAACCGGTGACCACCGATCACAATAATTTTATTCTTTTAATTTCCAGTATACAAATCAAGAAGCAAATAATATAACGAGATACAATTTTGTACGAATAGTGCCTTCTAAGTATGACATCTTATGACCAGAAATTATCCAATTCGGATAATTCAAGGCCCTAGGTACTGAACATGTGAGCCCATAGTTGAGTTTTGACCGACAATGTTGTTCAATGTGTGAGTTATATACTTGATGTTGGCAATGCAAGCTTCCTCCAACGCTACCATCAAATTGGTATCGGAGCTTATTCAGTTCAATTTCAACAAACAAACAATCAGATCCCTCCTCTTTAAAATACTAGTATAGAAAATAGTTTCCATGTAATATATTTTCTTCTTCTTCTTTATTGGCGTAGACGCCGCTTAGCTAATTTGCAGCAGCGCGCCAGTTGTTCTTTCTTTTCGCTGTTTGGTGCCAATTGAAGATTCAAAGTGTAGCCAAGTCCTTTTCCACCAGACCTTCGAACGAACTGGAAGTGTTCCTCTTCCCCTCCTTCCCTCGGCGGGTAGTGCTTCGAATACTTTCAGAACTGGAGTGTTTTCTTCCATTCAGACGACTTGACCTAGCCAGCGCAGCCCCTGTCTTTTAATTCGCTGAACTATGACAATGTCGTCGTAGAACTCATACAGCTCATCATTCAATATAATGCGATATTCGCCGGGGCCGACGCGCAAATGACCATAAATCTTTCGCAACGTCGACTCTTCAGATGTTGTCATCGTCAATGCCTCTTTACCACGTAGCAAGACGGCAATAATGAGTGATTTTTAGATTTTGGTCTTTGTTCGTTGATAGAGGACATTACTTCTCAATTGCCTACTCACTCCGAAGTAATATCTGTTGGCAAGAGTTATTCTGGGTTGGATTTCGAGGCTGATATTGTTGTTGGTGTTAATACTGGTTTGAGGATAGACAAAATCTACTACGAACTTATGACTGTCAACAGTGACGACAACTGTTGGTTTGATGACAGAAGATATTTCGTCTTGCCCTCGTTCACTTTTAGACCCATTTGCTTTGCTTAACTAACCAGGTTCGAAAAAGCAAACATAACGGCGCGGGTATTGAGAGTAAGATTGTACCTGCTTAAATAATTTCAGCAGCTCGAACAATTTTAACCAGCAGTAGATTGCAGAAGTTGTACAATAGGGAATCGCCTTGGCTGAAACTTCGTTTGGTATCGAACGGCTCGGAGAGGTTCAAATTCAGGTATAGCGGCATAAAGACAGCTTCTTTTCATGCTATCAAAAGCAGATTTAAAATCGACGAAGAGGTGGTGTTTGTCGATTCTCTTTTCACGGGTCAGTTGTTAATTTTGCAGGTCTATAGCCACACTGATAAGGTCCCATTAGTCCGTTGACAGTGGGTTTTAATCTTTCTCACAATACGCTCGCTATATGCGATGTTGAGGAAGCTTATCCCACGTTAGTTAGAGCCCCGTTTTATGGATTTAGCAGAGCATATTTAAATTCAAATCAGCGGGACGTCTGCTACAACCCATGGTGTTATCCTTTCACTGCCATTAAGCAAGCTTGAGAAGTGTTCTCTCCTTTATTTCAGTATGCTCTGGGCATTGGTCCCTAGATCTCCTTTGGGGGTTCTACAAAAGTATGCTCTGGTCCTGACACCTTCTGTTAGTCGCCGCATCCTTTGGTAGAATTTCGTGCATTATCCTTGTCGGCCAGTTTGTTATGCTCTTCATACTTACGCATTTCGTCCTCTCTTTATTTTTGTCTGCTAATGCGTAATGGAGTCATGTGTAGAAGTTCACGCAAGTGAGGAAAGTTCTCTGATCGCCATTCACTTGGGAGTGGCCAGAAACGATTCTTTTACATATGACTCAAGCAGCTCACGACTTCCGGTCTTTGACCAAGTATCCTCTGGGTAGCCTAAGAACATCCGTTTGAAGGCGAGCTAAAGTGAGAAGGCGAAACACCCCCTGCATAGGGTTGTGCGCTGGGTTTGGGACCCGCCACGTAAAAAAACACCCCCAATGCAAAAGTTTAAACAGCCTCGGATGAGAGACCCCCCTTTTGATGACGACCATGGCAAACGAAATAAGGACTATGATTTGAGGGCGTGCACCTGGAATGTCCGGTCCCTTAATTGGGAAGGTGCCGCTGCCCAGCTGGTAGATGTCCTCGTAAAGATAAAGGCTGACATCACCGCCGTCCAAGAAATGCGATGGACGGGACAAGGACAGAGACGAGTAGGTCCTTGTGACATTTATTACAGTGGCCATATAAAGGAGCGCAAGTTTGGTGTTGGATTCGTGGTGGGAGAGAGACTCCGTCGCCGAGTACTTTCATTCACTCCGGAGAATGAACGTCTAGCCACAATCCGCATCAAAGCGAGGTTCTTCAACATATCGCTGATTTGCGCCCACGCCCCGACGGAAGAGAAGGACGATGTGACCAAAGATGCCTTTTATGAGTGCTTGGAGCGCACTTATGAGAGATGCCCCCGCCACGATGTCAAAATCGTGCTTGGCGACTTCAATGCCAGGGTGGGCAAAGAAGGTATCTTTGGCACTACGGTCGGTAAATTCAGCCTCCACGAGGAAACATCCCCAAATGGGTTGAGGCTGATCGACTTCGCCGGGGCCCGAAATATGGTTATCTGTAGTACTAGATTCCAGCATAAGAAGATACATCAAGCTACCTGGCTGTCTCCGGATCGAAAAACCACCAACCAGATCGATCATGTTGTGATAGACGGAAGACACGTCTCCAGTGTTTTAGATGTGCGTGCGCTCCGAGGTCCTAACATCGACTCGGATCACTATATTGTTGCAGCCAAAATTCGCACCCGCCTCTGTGCAGCAAAAAACGCACGCCAACAAACACAAGGAAGGTTCGACGTCGAGAAGCTGCAATCACAACAGACAGCCGAACGTTTTTCTACTCGGCTTGCACTCCTGCTCTCTGAGAGCACTCGTCAACAACTCGGTATAAGGGAACTGTGGGACGGCATTTCAAACTCCTTACGTACAGCTGCAACCGAAACCATTGGTTTTCGGAAAGCGCAAAAGAACAGCTGGTACGATGAGGAGTGCCGTGTCGCAGCGGAGAGAAAACAGGCTGCCTACCTCGCAACGTTACGATCGACCACAACACGTGCGGGATGGGATAGATACCGAGAGTTGAAGAGGGAAGCGAGACGCATTTGTAGACAGAAAAAGAAAGAGGCCGAAATGCGTGAGTACGAAGAGCTTGATAAGCTGGCCGACAGGGGTAATGCTCGAAAATTCTACGAAAAGATGCGGCGGCTTGCAGAAGGTTTCAAGACCGGAGCATACTCTTGTAGAACCCCCCAAGGTGATCTAGCCACCGATGCCCAGAGCATACTTAAATTATGGAGGGAACACTTCTCCAGCCTGCTGAATGGCAGTGCACGCACAACACCAGGAGAAAGCGAACCCGATGCCCCAATCGATGACGATGGAGCAGACGTTCCATTGCCCGACCATGAAGAAGTACGAATAGCAATTGCCCGTCTGAAAAACAACAAAGCGGCAGGGGCCGATGGATTGCCGGCCGAGCTATTCAAACACGGCGACGAAGAGCTGATAAGGTGCATGCATCAGCTTCTTTGCAAAATATGGTCGGACGAAAGTATGCCCAACGATTGGAATTTAAGTGTGCTATGCCCAATCCATAAAAAAGGAGACCCCACAATCTGCGCCAACTACCGTGGGATTAGCCTCCTCAACATCGCATACAAGGTTCTGTCGAGCGTATTGTGTGAAAGATTAAAGCCCACCGTCAACAAACTGATTGGACCTTATCAGTGTGGCTTTAGACCTGGTAAATCAACAACTGACCAGATATTCACGATGCGCCAAATCTTGGAAAAGACCCGTGAAAGGAGAATCGACACACACCACCTCTTCGTCGATTTCAAAGCTGCTTTCGACAGCACGAAAAGGAGCTGCCTTTATGCCGCGATGTCTGAATTTGGTATCCCCGCAAAACTAATACGGCTGTGTAAGCTGACGTTAAGCAACACGAAAAGCTCCGTCAGAATCGGGAAGGACCTCTCCGAGCCGTTCGATACCAAACGAGGTTTCAGACAAGGCGATTCCCTATCGTGCGACTTTTTCAACCTGCTTCTGGAGAAAATAGTTCGAGCTGCAGAACTCAACAGAGAAGGTACCATCTTCTATAAGAGTGTACAACTGCTGGCGTATGCCGATGATATTGATATCATCGGCCTCCACACCCGCGCCGTTAGTTCTGCTTTCTCCAGACTGGACAAGGAAGCAAAAGAAATGGGTCTGGTAGTGAACGAGGGCAAGACGAAATATCTCCTGTCATCAAACAAACAGTCGTCGCACTCGCGACTTGGCACTCACGTCACTGTTGACAGTCATAACTTTGAAGTTGTAGATAATTTCGTCTATCTTGGAACCAGCGTAAACACCACCAACAATGTCAGCCTAGAAATCCAACGCAGGATAACTCTTGCCAACAGGTGCTACTTTGGACTAAGTAGGCAATTGAGAAGCAAAGTCCTCTCTCGACAAACAAAAACCAAACTCTATAAGTCACTCATAATTCCCGTCCTGCTATATGGTGCAGAGGCTTGGACGATGTCAACAACGGATGAGTCGACTTTGCGAGTTTTCGAGAGAAAGGTTCTGCGAAAGATTTATGGTCCCTTGCGTGTTGGCCACGGCGAATATCGCATTCGATGGAACGATGAGCTGTACGAGATATACGACGACATTGACATAGTTCAGCGAATTAAAAGACAGCGGCTACGCTGGCTAGGTCATGTTGTCCGGATGGATGAAAACGCTCCAGCTCTGAAAGTATTCGACGCAGTACCCGCCGCGGGAAGCAGAGGAAGAGGAAGACCTCCACTCCGTTGGAAGGACCAAGTGGAGAAGGACCTGGCCTCGCTTGGAATATCCAATTGGCGCCACGTAGCGAAGAGAAGGAACGACTGGCGCGCTGTTGTTGACTCGGCTATAATCGCGTAAGCGGTGTCTACGCCAGTAAAGAAGAAGAAGAATGCGTATCGCTTCCCTCCTCAGCTCTCGGTATCTATCCCATCCCGCATTAAAAGTATGAATAGCTTGGATTCCGATCTGAGTAAAGTAAGTGGCTTTTGATAGTTTATTCCGTCGTCTTATGCTAACGTTTTTTTCAATACTCAAATTGGATTCTTTGTTGACTGTTTGGTCAGTCGGAATTAATTCAAAGTGTACTACAAAAAAAACTGTCAACATAACTTTGATTTGTGCCCTGCTTTAACGTGGCTTTTTAGCTTCTGCTCACCTTTGCTACGATATACGGCCGTAAGTATAGCTCCAAGACTCATCGTCAATAATAATACGTTTCATAATATCCTGGTAATCGGAAACGTTAACGCGTCGCTGTTTTTCGAAAAAATTTAATGATTTTGGAACCAGTTGTGCTTTTGCTTTTCGTTAACGTGTTCTCGACAATATTTGAAAAATGTGTAACAATCAAAAACAATTGCTCGCGACAAACAATTAGCACCTAAATTCTCCAACATTTCGGACACAAAATTTAATGGAACTCTTTGTAGAATAATTTCACTCATTATAAAAATCGCTGAATGCACTTTTTGAACTTCAGAAAGACAAGCGTATATACATATATTTCGATGAACTAAATTTAATTTAAAAAGTCTAACTATTTACACAGTAGTATGTATTGTTCTTAAGGAGGAAACCTCTCCCCTTTGTTGCTGTGATGCTTATTTACCTTTGTGCGTATTTTACCACCTGTTTATATTTGCGGCTTATTAAATTTGTTGTCCACGTGTTGTCACAATATTAAGAAAACTAATTTATCCATAAACTTTATTAACTTTTTAATAAAGTACATTTTTTTTATAGGCTTATACAGCTCAAGGAAGTCACCACATCCTCAGTTCAGGTGAGTAATTTTAAAATTGTTTTCGCTACGTTATCTAACGGGTTATACCTAAAAATCTGCACTAATTTTATTTCAACGTAACTTAAAATATACTATTAACAAAAAGGTAAGCTATTCTATGTAGTATAATTACATTATTTTAAAAACGAAAAAATTAATGAACTTCAAAATACGGTCCATTGTCAGCAACCCGTCTTAGTTTAGTCAGGATACATGAGCAAGCACGTTGTACACCGTTGGTATCAACTTCCTTAAGGCACTTCCGGATGCGCCGTATCAGCTGCTTCAAATTTTGAGCCTTCCAATCATTTTTATACACTAAAGCTTTGATTTCTCCAAAAAAATCCTCAATCGGTCGGCATTGTGGTAAGTTTGTCGGATTCTTTTCTTTAGGCACAAAGTAGATGTTTTTGTTGACCAAGAACTCCAATGTCGCATTTGCATAATGAGAAGAGGCTTTGTCCGGCCAGAATACGATTTCATCGTTTTTATGGTGTTTGTGTATGAAAGGAACCAAAATTTTGTCCAAACATTGATTAATGTACGTCTCATGATTTATTGCCAGTCCATTTGTTTTAAAGAATGGCTCAGAAATACCCTTAGGAGAAACTGCTATATAGAGCATAACTTTGGACTCAAATTTCTTTTGAATTTGTACTTTATCTCGGGAGGCGTTATAGACATATCATCTGTGTAATAAACATCGTTGCCCGGCATTTGTGGCCCGCTGAGTGAAAAGTAGCTCTCATCATCCAAAATGAATGATTTTCCACTAAAATTTTTGCACATCCACCGACATTGTGATTTAACTTGACTTATCTGCTCTTGGGTGTACCCTGGACAACGCTGCTTTTTTCTGGCTTTAATGTGAAGTCTATTTAACGTTTTGCAGATATATGGCTGTGAGCATTCGAATTTTCGTGCGACTTCGGTTTGTCTTATGCAATCCTTATTGTTGAACAATGTCTTCAGCTTCCGAACGTTTTGGGGCGTCATAATAGTCGGCTTTCTTCCAGAACCCGGTTGCCTTTCTATTTTTAGAGTACTTAATATTGAGAATATCGTCCTTCTGGAGACGCCTTCCGCCATAAAATGCGCACACGTAAACTTTTTTCCGGCAGTTCCATGTTTTTTATAAAACTGTACAACGCGGTCGCGGAGGTGTTGCTGCTTAGAAGCCATTTTAAGAACTAATTGATTTTGTAAGCTGTTACAAATTACACGTCAAAAAGATGATGCAATCAGTTCCCCAATTGCGTAATATTAGCATTTGAAAACTAAAAATAACAAAACTGCAGGCCATTGAAATTAGTGCAGATTTTTAGTTATAACCCGTTATATTAATATTATAAAGAGGAAAGATTTGTACCTATTTTTGTATGTTTGTATGTTTGTAATGAATAGGCTCAGAAAGTACTGGGCCGATTTAAAAAATTATTTCATCAATAGAATCCTACATTCTTCCAATTTGACATAGGCTACATTTCATTTTGAAAAATATTAGGGATCCTTGGTAAAATTTGAACAATGTAACCGAAGGAGTAGAAAAATTAGTCTTAAAATGTCTTTCGTCGAATGCGCTGCCGAAACTATTAGCGATAGAACAAAATATTGTACAACAGTATTGAAGGACATCATAATGTCTACAAAAAACTCCGCGGTAGCATATGTCCAACTATTGTAGTTATGTCACTACAACAACTTTTTTCATTTTAAACATTAATGAAAATGCTAACCAAATTCAAGCCATGCTATTTATGTGTTTATATTAATCTTTATCCAAATAAATTATTTTGTGGTCAAGACCATTTAACTACTTATAAAATAGTTTTTAAATTGGACTTCCCATTCAAAAGATATTACGAATTAAAAAATTCAAAAAGTAAACAAAACCGCCATAGCGCCGTGGCCGTTGTTTGCGATACATTCTGAAAAGCGCGCCGGGCCAGAGAATGTAAAGTATAGAGAAGGTGCAAATTGAATTCTGTATGATGTTCGATTTGGCGGCTAACAGAGCCGATAGAATCAAAGTAAAGAATTCGACGTTGTCGCTGCTATTTAGCAGAATTGAGCACGTGCAGTGGCAAAAATATATGTAAAACGACTGAATTCATTATTTATTACTGTTATTTTAATTTTTTGATTATTATTATTTTTATTTTTTAATTTTTCAAAAACCATCAAAGAAATTGATCATAAATACACTTACATACAAATATAACTGTGGGATTTTTTTTTATATAATTAAAAATATTTGTGAAAAAAAGTGTTTTATATCCAAATTTCCAAAAAAAAAAAAAAAAAAATAATTGTCTACCCCGTGCGATGCCGAGACGGGCTGCTACTACTTGTATAATTCTGCAAATTTTAACATCAGATATCGAGCTGAGCCCTATATTTTTTCTGCTGTGAATATCTTATGTTGGATGTCGACGAAACCATTCAGGTTCGAACCGAGAAGCTACGTGAATGTGACATTCATGTGCTTTAAGATTTGTAGAATACCATAATTGCTGGAAAGTCTAAACAAAGGGGCGTTCTGTAGTATGTGAATGAAAATATTTTCAAGAACTTGTGTAAGTTACTTGTTTTTTTGACGTAGACGTTACTTTAGCGAATAACATTACTTGAAATGGCACGACACTTCTAATAATAAATAAATAATTTTAATTAAAGCATACGCGACTTGAATACTTTAGCCACTCTCTTTTGTCCGTTCGACAAATGTTTATTAAAATTTCGCAATTAAATTAAGGTGTTACATACATACATACAACAATTTTAATTATAGTCCTGTTGTAGTAATATTACTTAGCACTCTTTTGGTCTATTAAATCCGACAAATCATTTATAAGGGCAAAAGGAATGAAAACGAAATTTCAGAAGTTTGTTAGAGTCAAGCTGTTTAGACATTTACTCAAGTAATTTTGTAGTGAAATTTATTATTAGTGCGATTTTGTATATAAACCACAGTCTACTAAATTGCGGAAATTTAAAAAAAAGTTTAAAAAGCTTCTAAGTTCTCATCGTGAAAGAACCAGCACTACTTAATGTGCTGAAGACAATACTAATGCGATTACATCCTTTAAGTAGTTGTGTCTACTTGCACTTTTATTTCATACTAGCTGACCCCGCAGCTGTTGTCCTGCGTGAAATGTGTTTTGAAATGAAAAGGCGAAAATTCATATTGTGTTGATAATCGTTTATTTGCGATTTTTCTACATTTTTTTTCAATGTAACACAGCTTGATAAACAACATTTTTTGATTTTTGTTCCGGTGCGTAAATGTGCAGAGGAGATGGTTTTCCAACTCGTGAGCACGCCACGTATATCTGGCCGTGTGAATAACATAGCATTTCCAAATTTATGCCACCCACTGTGCGACTATCCTGTTGATCGTCATCTCAAATTCCATTTTCACTGGAAATGGAATACGTTTGAACTGAAATGGCAAATCGTTAGAACACAAAAGAAATCCGTAGAATCAAGCATTCTGCCCCTTATATTCGATAGGTGCGTCACAATCAGATTGCGAAACGTCAAAACGACAGATCCAACTTCTAGACGCAAATGATGCGGTGGCATACTAAGCCTGTTCAAAGAATTTAGAAATACCACTGGATAATTCACGGTATCGTCTTCATTGTCAAGACGATCGATCGATTTGTATGACCGCAAGTCTCCCGGAATTCGACTTTGAATCTTCTAGTTTAAGTCAACAATATAGGTATGTATTTGTGGCAGCTAACATTGCGCGTGCACTCAAGGAATCGTACTTACGATAACTTGGCCAATGTTCGTATAAACATTTGTGATGAGTCCATCTTTAGTGAATTGATAAACGGCGTATGGAATTGATATCAAACCACCGGGAGTATCCACCGGTATTGACCTATTTCCAAATTCTTAGCGTATACGATGTAAAATATCTTCAGCAATGTAATTTCTTGACGTATCCCATAATTGACGTGGATTTGAGGGCTGATCACGGTTCGCCTTGCTTTTTGCGTATATATTTCTTCGACGATGCATTCTATGTATAATATCAAGGCATTTCTGAACGGATCACGCAAGTCGAGAAAATACTCGTCAATGTCAATGAAATTGAATGCTAAATGTTCTGGCATTATCGTCTAGTGACCGACGCCGATACAGTGGATATCCATCATTTTTAGTTTGTGTTTCCGAAAGTAAAGCACGTGGATAGTGTTTCGTGCATTTATTGTCAGACATACAAGCCGAAGTAGGATTGTGGTGTCCGCAAGGTCCGTGAACCATATTGGTTTTCATCACTTCGTATAATACTGGATCTTTCTATGCATCAGAAATTTCCGCAGAAAGGAGCTCATCAATTTGATCTGGTGTAACAACCATCCATCATACAAAGAAGAATGAATGTGTAAGTGCGACAAACCTCTCTTTTGCCACTCAACTGAGTACATCTAGCATCTAACAGCACCACATATACCTACATTACTCCAAGATAAAGTCCATGAAACATCGCAACTGTTGTTTGAAAAGTCGTGCTGTGAAATAGTGACGATCGTTTGCTGATTGACAGCGACAACTCCGCACGTATGTCATTGAATCCCGGGAGTATTTCTTGCTTTGTCTTGCCTTGGGCTGCCATACGTTTGTGGCTTCATAAAGTTTTCACCGAATAATAATTCAAAAATTTTTCTTTTAAATAGCCGGAATAAAAAAGCAAGCGACAGAAAGTGACCGACTGAAATAATTTGCAAATCAAAATATTGAAAAACAAAACAAACAAAAATTAAAAAAAAAAAATTTGTATGAAAAAAAGTTTAATTTTGGAATTGTCTAATTTTCCGACTTTTCCTCACGAAAAGCAGACGGTTTTCTTATTTCCAAACCTTACCCGATCCACAGAGAACAACCTCTGAAAATTGCATCAAGATTGGTGCAGCCGTTCTCTTAGCCTTGCTAACCAATAAACATTCATTCGTTTGTATGGGAAAAATAAAAGGGCTGTTATTAGGAATTTTTCGGCAAATATTCGAAATTTTCTTGCCGTAAAAACCATCCTTGAACCTCAACGAACATTTAGAAACAAGAATCGATCAAATTGGTGCAATCGTTGTTGAGTTATGCGCTTAGAAACACATTTTACAATTCATTTTTATATATAAGATATAACTAAAAAAGTGCATTTATCGAATTTGATAAACTCTAATAATCGACGATTAATTTTGAAATATTATTAATTCCTTTCAACCTGTTTACGATCCAAAGGAAGACCTCCGAGAGAAGTTCTAGCCGCGAGGAAGATTTTCCTGCTTGAAATAATCTCAAATCCAAAAATCAAAAACCAAAATAATATTTCTATAGAAGAATAAATATAGGTTATGATCGTTGGACTGGCAAAATTTTTGATTCTCGACCAAGTAGCGGCTTGTTGTTTATGTCAAAAAATTTCATTTCAGAGTTGCTTAAAAAATTTAATTATTATTCTTGCGTTAACGTGTGAAAATATCAAGTCGATCGGTCTCGGAAAAAATGCGTTTAAGGCATTTAGGTTTTATTGATTCAAGGAATGCCTTTTTTATTTCGGAACTAGGGCACAACAAAACAAATATTAATAATCGAAAACCGCTTTATTGCGTTTCAAAATATTCTCAACAAGATCTTTATACTCCACACTGCAACCGTTTGAACCAATCATCGAAGCACTTTTGACACTCTGATTGATTGAAGTATTTCCAAAAGTATCATTTTCAGGTGAAATGCTGACCTTTTAGCTAATTTTTTTCGTACGGGAATAAAAAGAAGTCACTAGATGCCAAGTCAGGACTATACAGTGGACAACTCATCAAATCTATGTTTTGAGTGCTTAAAAATTCAGTTGTTACTGTCGATGTGTAAGAGCTTGCATTGTCGTGGTGATGTTGATTTCTATTTGCTTGGAAGTGCTTTGTAGGCGAACTTTTGTTTACTTTCGGGCTCATACACGTAAATTCACGATTCATCACATGTCACGACGTTAGAGCCGTGTTTCGAAGCACCTCTATCGGGTTTCTCTCGACTTTACGATAAAATTGTGAGTTGCCAGATTGCAACACTCGGGTAACCAAATACCGAATATTACAGACAAAATACTTAGTATAGCTCAACCATGTTCTAAATAATTTATTATTATCGGAAGGGTTATGGCGAGAGAAAATATCCCTCTAATAAGAGTCTGTTCCGACTATGCAGGCCCCATTGTTTGGAAAATGGGATACTAAGATGGTCTTCATCACAATCAGGGCTAAGATAAATAAATTCGAGGTTAGTTAGAGGTCGATGGTAGATAGTCAATCTCAATGGTTTTTCCGAGAACACATTAAATTATATTTACTTTTTAACTGAACAAACTTCGTTGCAAATGCACAGAGTGTTTATTAAATGCTATCCAGTCCTCTTTGCATACGCCCCTGCTGCTGTTTCCTATGCTTCTAGGGTATCTTTCTCGTATTTATTTCAGAATATCTGTAATACTGTTCTTTCAACTTTCTTATGTGGTGATTGCAGAGCACAGCTTTCGAGGAATATGCGTTCATTCTTCGACTTATATTATGGACGAGGTGGTGAAGAATTCGAGACAAATGAATCGTTTCAGTTAATACTTTGGTGCTGGGCACTAATTGGCGTAAAACCATTGAAACCCTATGGATTTGTTCGCTTATTGCAAATGGCGTTCTGCTGGATTTGTCTGTTTATGGGTCCAGTGGTTTTCACTGTTGGCTTCATTCAAGTAACAAAGCAAACGCCATCTATGACCGTTATACTTACTACTCTGCAAGGGTCACTTAATTCGCTGGGTCTACCGCTGAAGGCGCTCGTTACGGCATTGTACTTAGATCGTCTACGTAGTGTCGAACTGATATACAAAAGTTTGGATGAACGCTATCAGAATCCGCAGGCACGTTTCGCAATAAAGAACAACGTTACCCAATCGACACACTTGTTCGTAACTCTTGTCGTTTCGTATTTCACTTATGGCACTATTTCTTGGATACCATCACTTTTTACGCACACTCAACCGCTAAACATGTGGTTGCCACTTGTTGACTGGATTCCACATCCGACCATACACTTTTGGCTTCATTTTGTCATAGAGGTGGTTTATTTATACTTTTTACTGACCACTCAATGCATGAACGATCTATATCCGGCGCTTTACATCAAAGCCTTACGTACACATATTATTCTGCATGCGGACCATGTCAGCAGGTTGGGCGAGAACATGGAGCTCACCGACGAGGACAATTATCAGGAATTAATTGATTGCGTGCGCTCGCATCAGGAAATATTGCAGTAAGAATAACCTTCATGTGCTAAGCATTGATTATGCATAAACTTGTAATTTTTCTATTCACCAAAGGAATCTCTAGTGCTGTCGGCCTTGTGATCTCCATCACACTCCTTTTACAGTTTACAATAGCCGCTACTGTTCTCTGTGTTTGCATGCTCAAACTTTTTTATTTGCCGACGCGAGTCATAGAGTAATTACGATTGTCTATTACCTTTGTTTGCTGATGCAAACCTCACTCACTTGCTATCAGGCTTCAATGCTCGAGTTAGACTGCGCTGAGTTGCCCGATGCGATTTTCCATTGCAATTGGTGGGATATGAATAAACGTTCACGTCGTCTGTTGATATATTTTTTGCATCGCGCTCAGAAGGAAATCTCTTTTGTAGCTGTTAAGTTTTTTAAAATTAATTTGGGCACTAATTTGTCGGTAAGTCGTGGTATGAGAGTGGACAAAACATTCTCACAAATTTATACAAGAGAAATTGTTTCATTTGCTTTTTCTTTCAAGATTGCCAAATTCTCATTTTCTTTATATACCTTCATGAACCAAATGGGCGTTGGACAGGATGTGAAGCATGAATTCGAATAAGGAATCGAAGATAAAATAATTTTAATCAAAAGTGTTGTTTAAGCTGAAGTTATTGTAGTTTTATTAATTTGATGTTACTTATTTTAAGCTTGATATTATCGTTATTTAACACTACTTGTATATATTTTTGAAGAATAAAATAATCAGAATCTATGGTTTGCGTTAGGCCAGACCGTTAACACAGTTTTCAGTGTTTGCCTATCCAAATTTCTTTACAGTAATTTAAAATATTCTTCTCCACTGAAAATGGAATGATAGATGCAAAGATGAACTTCATTAAATTATTAGCGATAGAGCTTCATCAAGGACCAGTGTTTATCACAAGTGTTGTGAATGCAAACGAGGTCGTAGATCACTCCAAGAAGAATTTCATGAAGGTTGTCTAAAATCAGTTCTTGTTCCAAAAACTGTTGATGCTGTGCGCGAAATTATAAGATAGTCATGTGGCCTATCGTGCGAATGAGAAAATAAGAGGTATTAGTGGGATTTTTGGAAAAATTTAATATATGGTAACGCTATTGTTAAATACAGCTTCCACTAATACTTCATCTAAGAGATGGCTTCAGAGATCTTTATAGGAACCGGGGCCAATGTTGAACAATGAGCGTGGTTCCACCCACTTTAAGTGAAATCAGATATCTTGCTACCCGCTCTACCGATTTCAACCACATTAAATATATAACATTCTTTTAAAATTCTGACATCGGACTACAACTATTTAATTCTTTCTATACAAATCAAGAAGCAATTAATATAACGAGATAAAAGTTTGCACGAATAGTGCCTTTTAAGTAAGTTATCTTATAACCAGAAATTATCCAAATCGGACCAAAACTGTTCAAGGCCGTAGGTACCGAATATGTGAACCCCAGAATATAGGTTACTTTTGACAACATAGAGAAAATACATAGAGAATACTTTCCTCATAATAGTATGTCTGTGTATTAAAAATTTGTTGAATTTGGTCAATACTTTCAAGTCTCCTTGTGCCTAATATTAAGATTTTTGAAGTTTACTCAATATGATTGGTATTTTTATGGTATGTATGGTACCTTGATAAGGACCTAGGGCATGTTATTAGTCTGTGGAATATTAATTGTGCCTCCAAGTCAAACAGATATCAAATTTGATTGTAATTTATTTTAGATTTCGTCGTATTATATGTTTACTACTTTTGCAACATTTTGTAATACATAGTTCTTCAAACACCTGAAGAGATTTCCCAGGCTTTGATACTCACCAGTTTCAGGAGCATAAAATATTTGGCTATATCCGAACTTGTTTACCAGTTAGCATATAAATCTTAGCCCTCCTTAAGCAGTATAAATTGATGATCATTAGATCCAAATAAATTAAATTTGGGCAAAAATTATAGAATCACAAAATTCCTTATCACGGAGGATATGCTCTTTAAAATATAGTAAACGCTACGTAATATTTCTCTTCCATAATTGGGGAAAATCGTGTAAAATTAACAAGTACAGTTTTAGGGTGGAGTTATGCAATGCCTTCCTCCAAATCCTTGGCGAATCTAAGGGATATTTGGGAAACTGTACTTTCATCCAGGCATGCACAATTTTTTCGGCATTCCGCTACTATTAAAGTGGCTTCGGAGTATATTCAAGTCAAACAAATAAACATTGAAATCATTCTCAATCAAGTTTCTTTAAAAGAGCAACTAGCTTGGATAACGCCTAGTAATCGACTTTTCGCTTTTCAAATCGATCTTGGCGCCGACATAACTTATATAACTGGTGAATAGCCAGAAGTCAGATGGAGCTAAATCAGGCGAATACAGTGTTTGTGACACGATATTTGTAATCACTTTTATTTGAAATCTTCCAGTACCAAATACGATACCAAATACGATATGTTGTGCTCAAACCGCCACCATTTTGTAGAATTTCACAAAAAAAAAAAAAAAAAAAAAAAAATCCATAGCGCGAATGAATCTTTTTAAAATTTTTATTTTAGATCAAAATTGCAAGCGCAATCGTGGACATCGTACCGGACCTTTTTTTAACATAAAAAAATAATTTTGTATTGGTCATGAATGCATTTATTTATTAAAAAAAAATACCGGACAAATTTGTTCACTTCACCATTAAGAAACAAAATCGCGAAGATCAGTAATTTTTCTGAGGATCGCACTGAAACGATTTCTTAACGCGACGCTATTTTTTCGAAAAAATTAAGTGATTTTGGAATTAATCGTTCTTTCATTTTTGTTTAGGGCCAAATGATCTTTCTAAATGGTTTTCACTGATCCTTTTAAGAGATTTGACACAGATGTCAGAAACATACCAACTCAGAAGAAATATTTCGACGAATGAATTTTGACGCGAAATTTTAAGTCTAACTATTACAAAGTAGTATGTATTGTTACATAGGCTGCTATATATATTTCTGGCCTAGGCAACACTAAGTGTTGTCAGGTGCAATCTGACATTTCCATTGAAAAGTTTGACATTTTTTTGCATAACATCACTCAGAACGTTTTGTCATTTAATCGTGAATTGTTTTATTTACAGGGAATTAAAAAATTCATCTCGACCAAAAAATGGAATTAACTCGTGACCATTTTCGTGCGATCATTTTTCACAACTTTCGATGTAGATTATCGCGACAAGAGTGCATCGATGAACTAAAATCTTTGTATGGCTATGAAGCACCATCCTATAGCACTGTGAAAAACTATTACAACGAATTCAATCGTGGCCGACGTTCGCTCAAAGACGAGTTCCGTGAAGGTCGTCCAAAAACAGCCGTTGTGCCAGAAAACGTCGATGCCGTACGTGAACTGATAATGCAAGACCGTCATGTAACATACCTTCAGATAGAGGCATGCCTATGCATTTCTCCCACCAGCATACATTCTTCCGCTTTTTGTTCTCGTTGGATCCCGCACAATTTAACAATCGCTCAAAAAAAGGCTCGTGTGGATTGGTGTAAAGAAATGCTGAAAAAATACGATCGCGGTGCTTCAAAAGACGTTTATAAGATCGTCACAGGTGACCAATCATGGATCTATGCGTATGAGCCCGAAACAAAACAGCAATCGACCGTGTGGGTCTTCCAAGACGAGCCAAATCCAACGGAAAAAAATACATTTTCGTTGATAAATATGCCTATTTTCATTGTTAGGCCAGAAATATATATAGCAGCCCTCGTATTAAGGAGGAAGCTTCTTCCCTTTCTTGTGGGGATGCTTGTTTACCATTACTCTTTCGTTGTTCGTATTTTACCGATAACTTTTGCGTTTATTAAATTAATTGCGTACGTGTTGTCACAATATTAAAAATTCATTTCTTCGGAAGCTTTATTAACTTTTTAATATAGCAAATTTTTCAAGTTCAAGGAAGTAATTTTAAAATTGTTTTCTCTAAGCGACAGCCTACATAATAAAAAATTGACGTCGAAATGGAAAATGTACGAGTATTCTCTTATTTTGTAATGTGTTATGTTTCTCAAAGTTGGTTTATCGCAGCGGTTTGAGGTTTTTAAATAAATTTTATTGAAATTTTTTTCATGCCCGATGTTGCCTATGGTCAACATTGTACATATATGTATGCTTCTAAGTCCCGTTATTTAAATTTTTGACGCGCGGTTTTTTGTATTATGTAATCTGGTGTATTGCGTAAGCTCACAGTGAATTCTTCTATGGTAAGCTATACAAGGGTTCATTTAGTAGACGTTTTTCGTTAAGTGAAATTGTCAAGATTGCGAAAAGAGGCGTTCCTAAAGATAAAAGAGCTTGTAACGGAACTTTTTTCGTGGATGATACTTTATCGAATAACATTATTAGAAATGACATGACACTTCTAATAATAAATAAATAATTTTCATTGAAGCGTACTTGCATACTTTACCTGCTCTCTTCTGCCAGTTGGAAAAATGTTTATTAAAATTTCGCAATTATATCCCGGTGTTACAAATACACATAAAATTTAATTATAGTCCTGTTATGATAATACTTGGCACTCTTTTGGCCTATTAAATCCGACCAATCATTTATAAAGGCATACGGAATGAAACGAAATTTCAGAAGGTTGTTAGAGTCAAGCTGTTTAGACGTTAACTCGAGTAATTTAGTAGTGAAATTTATTATTAGTTTATTTTGTATAAAAACCACAGTTTAATGATTTTTGAAAAATTCAAAGAAAATTTTGAAACTATCCTCGTGAAAGAACCAGCACTACTTAATGTGCTGAAGACAATATTTATACGATTACATACTTTAAGTAGTTGTGCCCACTTGCAAGCCAGGGAAAACGCGATTTTTGTTAATTTTTTGTAGAGGAATTTAATTTGATATCCATATAAGTATAAAAATGTGTTTTTACCGAATTTAATAAACTTCAAAACTCGGTGATTTTTTTTTTTTTTGAAATATACCTAATTCCCTTGATACCGTTGTTAATCTAAAGGAGGACCTCCGAAAGAAGATCTCTTGCAGTGAGGAAGATTTTTCTGTTAATAATCTCAAATCCAAAAAAAAAAAAAAAAATTTTTGCTATTAAAGAAGAATCCAGGTTGTAGTCAATTTGCGGCTCATTATTCTTACATGCGAAAATGTCAAGTCGATCGGTTTAGAAAAAATGCGTTTGAGGTTTTTAAGTTTTATTGATACGAGGCCTTCCTTTTATATTTCGGTTTTATAGAACAAAAAACAAATATTAATAATCAAAAATCACTTTATTGACTTCCAAAATATTCTCATTTAGATCTTTATGCTCCGCACTGCAACCGTTTGAACCAATCGTCGAAGAACTTTTGCTGTTCTGATTGGATTACTTCCAAAATATGGGTGTCGCAAAACGTTTAACGCTCTTAATTTAAGAATAAGAAGTCATACGGTGCCAAATCAGGACTACACGGTGGCGAACTCATCAAATTGAAGTTTTGAGTGATTATAAATGCAGTTGGTTCTGTCGATGTGTCAGAGCTCGCATTGTCGTGGTGATCAGTGATCCGTCTTGTGCGGCTGGTTTTCGAGATTTCTATTTGCGTGGAAGTGCTTCAAGCGCGAACAATTTTTGCTTACTTTCGGTCTCATACGCGCGAATTCACGATTCATCACCAGTCCCGATGTTATACTCGTATACGTGCTTCGAAGCACCTCGTCACCATCGTATTTCTCTCGACTTTACGATGAAATTATGAGTTGCCAGATTGCAACATTAGTGTTACCAAATACCGAATATTAAAAGACAAAATACTTGGTATATTTTAACAGGTCTGTGTTCCAAATAATACTTTTCGAATTATAAATTGTTGTAAGAAGGCGCGTGGAATCAGCTTTGTCGTCAATATTCGTCATAATTCAACCGAAGTCAAATTTTCTTAGATATTTTTTATTATTACCCCGGAAAGTTTAGTTTACAGCAACAGAAAATATTCCTCTAATAATTTCGAGGAGTTCTTAAAGTCCTTCGACATGTTATCACTTGCGTCTAAACCGACTATGTAGACCCTATTGTTTGGGAAACGGTATACTAAGATAGCCTTCATCACAATCTGGGCTAAGATAAATAAATTCGAGGTTAGTTAGAGATCGATACTAGGTAGTCAAGCCCAATGGTTTCCCCGTGAAAAGATTAACAACATAACCCAAAGTTTTCAAGTAAGTTTGGATATATTATATGACTTCCTCTCATTTCCAAGAGAAATAACACAAAAAGGTGGATTCAATTCGACTATAAATCTTAGCAACATGCAAACTTTTTTCTTTAATGAATCAGAGAAAGATATTATTTAAGCATCAGCTTGATAGTGACAAGATCATCTCCATCAAAAAGATTTTTATACCTTGTACAGGATATATTAAGTTTGCTACGCTATTTTTAAAACCCAGAAGTGATCGTTGGAGTTCTTACAAAATAATTTTAAATACTTCCTTTTCTCCACAAGAAGCTGCGTTATTATCTAGGGCAATAATGTATTCTCCAAAGAAATTGTTCAGATGTAGTCACTATTGCATTTAGCTGCCATACAAGCTGAACGATCGGAATTGACTCCTTGAGACGAATCTTTTGCGTTTGTGTGAGGTTTTATAGCTTCGAAGCAACCGAAGTTAATGTTTTTTCTTGTTTTAACCAGCAAAAGCTCTCGGTTGGAAGTCCTCGAGTATAGAATGTTTTCTGCTACGGTTTAGTTTAAAATCCTCACTTATTCGAAGGTGGATTTCCCGTTTGTCTGTAAAATTAAAGCCCAAACTTTGAGAAGGAAACACAGAACTACTCAACAATTATTTTACCCAAGCATAATAATACTTTTTTCATAATTATAATTCTCTACGACTATCAGCTTTAATCAGAGTAATTTAAAATGAAGAAGCACCGTAAGGCAGGAATCAAAACGAACGATACTTTTACGTGGTTAATGCGAAGTTGGGGGCTAACTGGCATGAAGCTATTGCATCCGTATAAATTCTTAAATCTGTTACACATAGTTTTCAGCTGGATTGTGCTCTCACTAAGTCCGATATCGATTGGTGTTGGTATATTTAATACCATGGACGATTCATCGATGACTGTAACACTTACCAGTATCCAAGCTTCGCTTAATGTTTTATTGTTACCGTTTAGGGCGCTAGTAATTGCCATAAACTTTAAGCGTTTGCGTAGTGTCGAAGAGATTTTCGAAAATTTGGATCAATTTTATGTAAGAGAGGAGGAACGCTTGGAAATCAAAGATTGCGAAAATACTTGCAGAAGCCTTTTTTTCACATGCTCTATTTTATATGCCATTTACGGTGTAAGCACTTGGTTAGTTTCGATCTTTGCGCAATATCACGATATGTTTTGGCTACCTTTTATCGATTGGATACCGTATCAGCCGCTAAGACACTGTTTACACTTTCTTTTCGAAGTGGTTATTATACATTTCTTACTGCAAACCAATGTGGCGAGTGATACCTTTCCGGCGACTTATATACGTGCCGTACGAACCCACATTAAACTGTTGACGGGCCGCGTTAGTCGTTTAGGCACGAACTCGGACTTTAACGACGAGCAGAATTTTCGGGAATTAGTCGCTTGTATAGCATCGCATCAGCAGATACTGCAGTAAGTGATTCCACGCGTCGTTTGAGCCATTTGTATAACAGTCTTTTATTTGCAAGGGTGGCGGATATCGTTGGTTCGATTCTCTCACTGACGATTTTTCTGCAACTCGCATTCGCCGCGGCTATTTTATGCATTTGCATGCTTAACATATTCATATTCGCCGATACGATTCACAAGGTTACCACGATTGTATACTATCTGGTTGTTTTGATGCAAACTGTACCCAGCTGCTATCAGGCATCAATGCTCGAGGCGGACTGCGCTAAGTTGCCAGACGCGATCTTTCATTGCAATTGGTGGAATATGGATAAACGATCGCGTCGTGTGTTGATCTATTTGTTGCATCGCGCACAGAGGGAAATAACATTCACTGGAGTTAAACTATTTAGAATCAATTTGAGCACCAATTTATCGGTTCGTAATATAACATCTGGGTAAACAGTTTTGGTGGTGCGGTTTTACGCACATGCACTTTCATTACATTACATTCTTTCTTTACAGATTGCCAAATTCTCGTTTACACTGTACACATTCATGAATAAAATGGGATTTGGGAAGAACTTAAAAGGACGCTTGGAATAGTCGTTACCAGATAGTTGAATACACAATGATTTTTTCACTTATTGAATATATTTTTATTACGTACAGTCTGTCAAGTAAGAGCGTGGTTGGAATAATTGAAAAAAAAAAAAAAATATTTTATGAAACTTTCATATTTATATATATTATATAGCACATTGTACACATTACAAGCAATGTAAATGCAACACTTAAGTAGTTCCAATATACTCGTAGTATTTGAATTTATATAATCTTAAATATAACAATAATTCTTAGAATTACTTAGAGAACACAAAAGCTTTTATAATAGTTCCGATGTTTTTAAGAAAAAAATTTTAAATTACTGTGTCTACTGTTTAAACCAATTTCAACCATGTTCGTAAAATAACTACATTAAGATTCCTAAGCCACAGTGTAAAAATGGGTCAAATCGGACTGCAATCACGCATGCACAATTTTAGATTCTTTCACTTTCCGGTATACAAATCAAGAAACAATCAATGTAACAAGACAAAACTATGCACGAATTTTGTCTTTGAGATGAGCCACCTTATGAGTAAAAACTATCCAAATCGAACCAAAACTGTTCGAGCCCCTAAGTATTCAATTTGCGGACCACGGTAGTTATAGTTGCCTATTGACAGAAAATGTCGGTCAATATGTGAGATATACAAGTATATTGGAATTCAAGGATAATCTTTTCCTGACAATATCATGCCTGTGTGTCAAAAATGGGTTGAATCGTGTCGGCACGTATTGACCAGCTTCATATACCTAATACAAAGATTGCCGAACATCCGGGTGACTGTATACCGCATACATATATCGGCCAACATATGAATTACTTTAATGAGAATTGAGAGCGTGAATTACTCCCTACTGATACTTTATTGTGTGTGAGGAATCATGCTGTGAGCATTTTATTAGACTGTGTTCTTTTGACTTCATCTGGTATTGGCACAAAATAGATAAAATCGGGTCACTACTATCTCCTATATACTTAATATAAGATCTTCGAACTTTCGTCAAAATTAACTGAATGTATAATATTATAATAATTCAGTGCCAGGAATATGTGAAATTTATCTACGAATTACCAAAATTTCTTTATACCCAACATACTTGCATAATTATTTTCGTTACTCTAACAAAAATTATACTAAATATGGTAGTCATTAGTCATATATGTATATATACATTAGGGTGATTAAAATTTGTTTTCGTTTGGTACTCGAAAAATAGGTTCCTCGACAGCCTCTTCAAGCACGAGTTCTTAATTGTAACGGGAAGGTCCTCCTAAATACAGTTTTCTATTTTTTCTTATTATCAGATAGAAAAATTTATATTTCGCTTCCAACTACTTGAAAAAATATCTTGTTCCTTAGATTTTGTAGGAAATTGAATGCTCTACAAAAAAGGTCTCCACGATTTTTTCGTAAACCCAATCGTTTAAAAGATATTAACAGTTAAAGTTTAATTGTTTTTAGGAAAATTTTTTATGAATTTTATAACTCAATGAAAAAAAATATTATGAATGATGAAACTCATAGGTTTTTGGAGAGGCTTTCTTAGAGGTGCCTAGGAATCAATTTTTCCGAGTACCAAACGGAAAAAAAATTTTTTTTAATCACCCTAATATACATAGGTATCTATAATTGCTTGGATTCTTAACCTCTGGTAGAGCTTACGGTATTTCCCTGTAACAGTTTGGTTACATTCGAGCATAGTTCTTCTTTAGTTGTTGAATATTATGATTTTCAGTGTTCTCATATTCGCTTTCAGTAATATAAGGAGAACAACCATACTAGCATAAAACAATTACATACTTCTTCATCAAACAGATGATATAATCAAATCTGACGACAAATTGGAGTTCAACCTCGTCAGGTTGATCAGTTGGAAGTGAAGCGTGTGCTGAAAACCTGAAACAAATTTTCAGACGAAGGTTCATGTTCCTCATTGATGCGGTGGTTTTTAAATCTAGTAATTAATTTACTCTCTATTTAATGTGTCGGTTGTAATTTGCGATATATCACAATATTTGGTTGAGGGTTACTTATGGTTACATATGTTGATTTCGAGGTTGTTGAAGGATTATTAGTAAGCGCTGCAGCTTCATGTTAAAACCAATAAACTAAAATCAATTGAGAGAGAATGTAGGAAACAACTCTTATTGGAAGCAAGAGTGCACTGTGAGACTATACATTTTAACATGCCTATAAACATCATCCGGAGAACGTAAAACATATAAGCTTTACATATAAGTTCTACGTTCTCTGCATCATCCACCAGCCTTGCTAAAACACAATATTTGAGCTTAAGGGGGTACTCTCATGTGAACGCATACATTTTACCAATTTTTAGGAAATTTTTTTTATGCGACAACTAAATTCAATCATTTTAATTTTTTTATATATTTTGAAATGTAAAAAAAAAAAATTTTCGTTTTTTTACATTTTTAATATATATTTTTTTTTAATCAAAGTACTCCCCAACTAAAAAAAAAAATAGTTCACTGGTTATGGTGATAGCGGCTGTTCATGTGGTCTGAAATAAAAAAATCGAATGGTTTATTATTCAGTAGTTCTGCGGCTATCGTCCCTACCAAATATAATCAATTTCATGAAAAAAAAAAAAATGTCGAACTTAAAGAAAAGTCACGAAAATCTTTTTTTTTTTTCGTCAAAAATCGTTTAAAAAAATATGAAAATATTTTTGAAAATAAACAATTCTGGTAGCGACGATAACTTCTTTTTTTTAGGACCATGACAGTTTCAGAAAGTGATGATTCAAGAAAAATGCGTTTAGAAACGTAGCAGCTGCAGACTTGTCATGGCGCTTGGTAGACAGTCGCTTACGACACGTCAGCTGTAACTTAGCAAATACTATGAATTTTGGTCTGAATTTTTCACAGCCTGTTTTCAATAGGTTTTGCTGTCAAAATATAGAAAAAAATCGACTTTTCGAAGTGATTACATGAGAATATCCCCTTAAATATGTTACATTAGGTTTCATACTAATATAGGCCTTTCAGATTTCGGTAATGTAGACAACGGGCACCTGAAGTTAATAAGCTCAGCGGCACACTTAGAAAAAATTTTTAGGGAGGAGGGTATAATTCTGTTCAAATTTTGAATCATGCTACAAAAAAAAAAAAAACAAAAAAAGATTTGGTGCTGCCAACGTGTTTAATCTAATCCGCTAAGTCAATTATTCATTAAATATCGTTTTTTTACGGACACATAAAATCTTCAATCTACTTTGGAATCACGACTCCAAGCAGTAACCCAGGAACTCAGTTTCCACTAATCGATGATTTAAAAACAATGTTCGGACTAGGGCGATTTTAACAATCTATAATCATATTTTTCCATTTTTCCTCTTCGTTCTATTTATGAATAGCTGTATTTATTTCAGAATCTCTGTAAAACAATTGTTATCCTTCTTATGTGGTAATTGCAGAGCAAAGCTTTCGAGAAATATGCGTTCTCTCCTCGACTTATATTATGGACGTGGTAGTGTAGAATTCGAGACAAATGAATCGTTCCAGATGATAGTTTCGTGTTGGGCAATACTTGAAATAAAACTATTGAAACCCTATGGATTCGTTCGCTTATTGCAAATGGCGTTCTGCTGGATTTGTCTGTTTATAGGCCCTGTGGTTTTCATTGTTGGCTTTATTCAAGTAATAAAGGAAACGTCATCTATGACCGTTATACTTACTACTCTACAAGCGACACTCAATGCGCTAGGTCTACCGCTAAAGACGTTCGTTGTAGTATTGTACATAGATCGTCTACGTAGCGTCGAACCGATTTTCAAAAGTTTGAATGGACGCTATCAGAATCCACAGGGGCGTTTCGCAATAAGGGAACATGTTATCCAATCAGTATACTTATTCGTAACTCTTCTCGCTTTATATTTCGCTTATTGCACCGTTTCTTGACTAACATCAGTTCTTACGCACACTCAACCGCTAAACGCATGGTTGCCACTTGTTGACTGGATTCCACATCCGACCATACCCTTTTGGCTTCATTTTGTCATCGAGGTGGTTTATGTATACTTTTTACTGTTCAATCAATGCATGAACGATGTATATCCGGCAGATGTATATCCGTGGGGTGCGATAAAGCCATGCGAGATAACCCCATATGGCCTTATCACTTAATTCAAAGAGAGATAAAGCCATATTCACGTCAAATATTCTGTATGACTTTATTTCCAATTATAAAGAGCGATAAGGCCATGTGGCTTTATCTCGCGTGGCTTTATCTCTCATTTGATTTTCCCTTTTACGGAATAGGGTCGGCTTTAGTATACCGTCCCAGGATTTCGGGAATAAAAAGTGTTTGGTCGGATAGAGGAGATTCTCCATATTTTCGATATATAAAATTAATTTTGCACTTATATTTTTCAATTTTATATACACTAACACATCACTTATTCATTTGCACACATTTATTTTATATACTATAGTGCAAAAATTGCTTTTAATATACATTTCAATTATTGTTGAATTATTATTATTTTAGAATAACAAATGAATTATAAACTGTCAAATAATCAGTGTTACCAAAAAAAAAAATATAAGGAAATATTATACCCTAAATACAGGAACCATAATCGTTGATAAACAATAAAAAATATGTTAAAAATTTAAGCGGCTTGAAGGCCAAGTAAAAATGAGTTCTACGGGAGAAAAAAAAATGTATACACCCGGTGTTGGATCGACAAGGGAAATTTTTTTGATGTAATGCCGAAGGCCGCCCACGCAAAAACGAGTTCTACGCGGAAAAATTTGGTACACCCCGGTTTTGGATCGACCAGAGTTCTACGCGAAAATAATTTGATACACCCTCGTTTTGGACCGACTCGGGATATTTTTTTTTTGAAGCGCGGCCGAAGGCCGAAGAAGTTCTACGCGAAAAGAATTTGATACACCCCGGTGTTGGACCGACCAGAGTTATTTTCTTTGAAGCGCGGCCGAAGGCGAAGAAGTAGCAATGTCATAGAAGGTATGTTAGTTAGGTTAGGTTAGTATGGTAACACTGATTATTTGACAGTTTGTAATTCATTTGTTATTCTAAAATAATAATAATTCAACAATAATTGAAATGTATATTAAAAGCAATTTTTGCACTATAGTATATAAAATAAATGTGTGCAAATGAATAAGTGATGTTTTAGTGTATATAAAATTGAAAAATATAAGTGCAAAATTAATTTTATATATCGAAAATATGTAAATAAAATATTGCAAATTAAACGCGAATAACTCGGAAACTATAAGCTTCCTGCGGCTATAACCATATATATTCTTGATCAGTATAATCTCCTCTATTCGACCATATCCTTTTTATCCTTGATATCCTGGGACGGTATACTAAATTCTTCCTACGGAGTATGTTCTGCTCTATATGCATTCAAGAAGGTGTAAGCATTCTGTAAAAGGGAAAACATTCCCAATGAAAAATAAATTCATATCAGAGATAAGGCCATATGGCTTTAACTCACAATTGACAAAAAAAAAGCATTATCTCTCAATGCGAGGCGTGATAATGCCATATGGCTTTACCTCGCAATTGGATGGGAGATAGAGCCATATGGCGTTATCTCGCAAGGCTTTATCGCACCCCACCTTTACATCAAAGCCTTACGTACACATATTACTCTGCTTGCGGAGCGCGTCTTTAGGTTGGGCCAGAATCCGGAGCTCACCGACGAGGACAATTATCAAGAATTAATTGATTGCTTGCGCTCGCATCAAGAATTATTGCAGTAAGAATAACCTTCATGTGCTAAGCATTGATCATGCATAAACTTGTAATTTCTCCATCCACAAACAGAATCTCTAGAGCTGTCGGCTCTGTTTTATCGATCACCATCTTTATACAGTTCAAAATAGCCGCCGCCATACTCTGTGTTTGCATGCTCAACCTTTTTTTATTTGCCGACGCGAGTCATTGGGCAATTACGATTGTCTACTATTTTGCTTGTTGACGCAAACCTCACTAACTTGCTATCAGGCATCGTTGCTCGAGTTGGACTGCGCAAGGTTGCCCGTTGTGATCTTCCATTGCAATTGGTGGGATGTGGATAAACTTTCTCGTCGTGAGGTGATCTATTTTATGCATCGCGGTCAGCAGGAAATCTCTTTTGTAGTTAGCTGTTAAATTTTTTAGAATTAATTTGGGCACTTTTTTGTCTGTAAGTCGTAAGATGAGAGTGGACAAACACTTTATAAGAGAAAACTAATTTCAGTTGCTTCTTCTTTAAGATTGCCAAATTCTCATTTACTTTATATACCTTCATGAATAAAATGGGCGTTGGCGAGAATATAAAGCATCAACTGGAATGAAGAAGCGAAGATATAATGATTTTACGTAGAATACGTAGAACGTTTTGTTACATGCGCGCTATTTGTGTCGTTTACAGTAACTTAAAATACTCATCTTGGCCAAGAAATGGAATTATAGTAAATCGAGAACAGTTTCGCCCGTTTATTTTTTTACAACTTCGACGTGGATTATCTCGGCAACAGTGCAACGTTGAACTTATTTCTATATTTGGCGATGAAACACCATAAGAGTCAGTGTTTATCAATGGCTTGATAAATTCAATCGGGGTAGTAAATCACTGCAAGACGAATTTCCTCAAGGTCGTCCAAAAACAGTTCTTGCTCCGAAAACTATTGATGCTGTGCGCAAGCGGATGCTGTAGCATTGTAAAGTGACTTATCGTGGGATTGAGGCAACTATAGGCATTAGTGGAGCAAGCATACATTCAATATTACTTGGACGTTTGACTGTAAACATTTCCTCACGTTGGATCGCAATGTGTACAATTTGTCGATCGGTCAAAAAAGGTTCGTGTCGATTGGTCGAGTGAAATGTTAAAAATGCACGATAACGGTGCTTCGAAACACGTCTATGACCACGTGAGAGGTGAATACAAAAAAGCATTTCCACATAAATGGTTGCCAATATTTTGGAAAAAACTGGATATGTCGCAACCAGAACAGTAAATTTTGAGTGGAACACATTCGTTTGTTTGCCAGTTGTCTTTCAAGAAATCAAGAAAACCAATCGCAATAAAGATTAAAAAAGGAAGTACGGTCTTGTGGAAAGCTCCTCGTAGTACCAAGACAAATCTCTCTTTGCCCCACAGATGTTTCAGATCTCCTAGTACATCTTTTCGACAACGCCACCCACCACATCACCGCACCATACGACCATACGTTAGTAATGAATAGAGCATGTGAGGTTGTCACTTTGGGGCATAGGTTCTTCTGCAGGATTTTAAAATTCGAGTACTTTGGAAGCCTTGCTCTCAACGTGTTCCCTCCAGCTTAATTCTGTTTCTAGGACAATTCCAAGATATTTGTGAACAATTAACAACCCAAATTTTTGGGGAATACGAACCACTGGTGACTCAATATTGCACTTACACTCGCGCGAGTGTTTGCAATGAAAAAAAGAGTTGTGTATTTAAAAGGTAAAATTTATTTAAAATTAGATCGAATTGTGTTTGCTATCCCGTTGTTCATCCTTTTTGTTTAGTGGGTTGGAGTACAGGTGTGGTGAGTTGAGTTGGTATTGTGTAGTGTTATGGTGTCATCGGCTGTGGTGTATTAGCTGTGTCTTGCTAGAGTGCGCCAGTTTTTCCCGGGTAGAGTGGGTGGCTGGTTAACTCATTTAAACAATTTGATTGAGCTCGAGAGTACAGCAGTGCTACTCCTTAAAGAGAGGAGATTAAATTGTGAAAAAAATTTCATCTTGTGTCTTCTTCAGATTGACAGTTAGGATATGACCCTTCGCCAAGTTCGCGTAGATTTTAAGTAGACTGTCTATGAGCCGGGGTAGGCGTTCAAGACTCATCCCTGAACAAAGAACAGCCAGGTCGTCCATGTAGCAGACAACTTTAAAGTTATGCCTTTCGAGTTTAAGTATTAATTCATTGATCAAAGTCACCCAAAGCAATGGGGATAGTATGATTCCTTGTAGGATGCCGCAAGTGATCTGATGAACGATTTTTGTATCTTACACCAAAAAATCTCTTTTTAATTGTAAACTACAGTTTTGTAGAGATTTCGGATGACAAGAACGTTATATGAAGAGAGAAATTTTGAAATAACAAATCCGTGATTGGATAATCTTAGCATATGTTGGATCACAAATAAGTACATTTTGTCTGTACAATAAAGAGTTCTGTGTTAGCTCTACAATGAAAACTGGTCAAGTTTTAGTGGAATCGGATAGCTAGCCCTCCAGATTATATAATTTATACAATATATACATACACTGTAAAGCTATGGCCTTTGGATTAACATCTTAACCAACTGTTTTAAAAGGCGTTGAGATTCTTGACACAAATCTTTCTAAAAGTTCACTTCAAAATCTGAAAACGAATCGGAGTGAAAACGCGGTTTTCAAACACTTTGTTGCCTCTAGCCGAAATGGGGCGAAAACTGTGTAAAAACACATACGCCCCTAAAGCGCGAACACTAATATAGTCGAACGTGCATTTATAATTTCTTTCTTTTAAGAAAGTTCTCACTAAGTTACTTCTAATTTAAATATAATTAAATGACATTTTGTTAAGTCGAAGTGGTTCTGTGAGTTCGCTGTTGACACGCGAGGTTCTATTTCCTTAATTAAAAATTGATTGATACCGGAATGAGCGCTCAATAAGTTGTAGAAATTTGGCCACTAAAATATTAGCAAGATTATTTTTTACTTTTTCAAGGTATTGACAATTACGCAACATTTTTTGGAAGTTAACTAATTGTAAGCTATATAAATACCTGTACCTCATTTCGGTTAGACAGTGTTTGAGAAGGTTGGGTTTTGTTACTGTAATCTCTTCGCAAAAGAAGGAGTGTCTTTAAGTATAAGCAGTGCACAATTTTAGGTAGTTTGGAAATTACATTATTTCAGAAGTGGAACCTATAATTTATTATAGATTAAAGTGTATTTCCCAAAGGAAATTACAGCTCGGAGGACATCGATAGTTCTTGTGAAGGTGTTTCCTTGTAAACCCTTCTCAATTTAAGATAAAACCGGTGGTTGGATCGAAAAAAGTTGACGACCCGACGAGGTTGTTCATTTGGTGGTGAATCATAACTTCAAAAAGCAGCGGCAAGGTTCCGACTTTGACTTATTTTAAGAACTTTTTTGTCCCTAGTTTGATTTCTTTTCCATACTGTTTTATTGCTTCCACAGCAAAGCTTTCGAGGAATATGCGTCCATTCTTCGATTTATATTATGGCCGTGGCAGTGCCGATTTCGAGACAAATGAATCGTTTCAGATGATATTCCGGTGCTGGGCACTTGTTGAGATAAAACCATTGAAACCTTACGGGTTCTTTCGATCATTGCATATGATGTTCAGCTGGATTTGTCTTCTCATGAGTCCAGTTGCTTTCAACGTCGGTGTCATGCAAATAACTAAACAAAATTCGTCCATGACCGCTCTATTAACCAGTTTTCAAACGTCACTCCATTCGCTGGCTCTACCGCTGAAGGCGATCGTTACCGCATTTTACTTAGATCGTCTACGTAGTGTCGAACCGATTTTCAAAAGTTTGGATGCACGTTACGAAAGTTCACAGGAACACTCCGCAATAAGAGACAACGTTATTCAATCGACGCACTTATTTGTTGCTGTCATCGTTTCATATTTCAGTTACGGCACCATTTCTTGGATACCATCACTTTTTACGCACACTCAACCGCTAAACATGTGGATCCCACTTGTTGATTGCATTCCACAGTCGACCATACATTTTTGGCTTCATTTTGTCATAGAGGTGGTTTATTTACACTATTTACTGATCGCTCAATGCGTGAACGATCTATATCCGGCTGTTTACATCAAAGCCTTACGTACACATATTACTTTGCTTGCGGAGCGCGTCAGCAGGTTGGGCGAGAATCCGGAGCTCACCGACGAGGATAATTATCAAGGATTAATTGATTGCGTGCGCTCGCATCAGGAAATATTACAGTAAGAATTACCTTCATGTGCTAAGCATTGATCATGCATAAACTTGTAACTTCTCTACCCACCAACAGAATCTCTAGTGCTGTCAGCTCTGTGATCTCCATCGCACTCTTTATACAGTTCACATTAGCCGCCACTGTACTCTGTGTTTGCATGCTTAATGTTTTTATATTTGCCGACGCGAGTCATCGGGTAATTACGACTATCTATTACCTTTGTGTGCTGATGCAAACCTCACTCACTTGCTATCAGGCATCGATGCTCGAGTTAGACTGCGCTAAGTTGCCCAATGCGATCTTCCATTGCAATTGGTGGGATATGGATAAACGTTCACGTCGTCTGCTGATCTATTTTATGCATCGCGCTCAGCAGGAAATCTCTTTTGTAGCTGTTAAATTTTTTAAAATTAATTTGGGCACTTTTTTGTCGGTAAGTCGTGAGATGAGAGTGGATAAAACACTCTCATAAATTTATAAGAGAAAACTAATTTCAGTTGCTTCTTCTTTAAGATCGCCAAATTCTCATTTACTTTATATACCTTCATGAACAAAATGGGCGTTGGCGAGAACATAAAGCATCAACTGGAATAAAGAAGCGAAAATATTATGATTTTAGTCAAAAGTGTTGTCTAAGCTGAATTTATTGTAGTTTTATTAATTTGAGGTTACTTATTTTAAGCTTGATATTGTCATTATTATATACTTGTAGTTTTCAAATATAAATTGATTAGAAAATCTTTAGGTTTATTTTTCCGAAAACTGGGAACTGTTTCAATGCATCTTTGGTATGCATTTGACGATATCGTTTCCAGAGTTTTCAACATTGGCCAATCAAAGTTTCTCTACACACCCCGATAATGAAGATGGAATTTTTTTTAAACAAACTTTTACAACTAACAAGCGAACACTATTGCCAGCAAACACCCAATTGTTGACCAGAAGGTCACTACAACCACTAATATACTGGCAGGTGGTAAACTAATTTAGCATCATCGTCTATGATAATGAGACAAGATTGCTGTTTTTTCATATAAGATGAACTGCTTCGTTGTTCCCAATTCCTAATTCTCATAATGGGTATTATTCGAGCAAATTGATGGTTTTGTCGATAAAATACTTACTAATAGATGATATGTCATTAATAAATAACAAGAATAGAATTGGACCAAGATGGCTACCTTGAGGAATGCCTGAAGGAACATTGATTATGTCAGAAAAAGTATCGTTAAATATGACTTGTTGAATTGTATTACTAAAATAGGAAGTAACCCATTTTAGAAATATTGGTTGAAAACCAAGAAGATCAAGTTTATTCAAAAGAATTGAGTGGTTTACTTTATCAAAAACTTTACTAAAATCTGTGTATATAACATCAGTATGCTTATTCTTTCTAAAACCCCTTGATGCATGTGATGCAATTTCAAGCAAATTAGCTGCTGTAGTTTTCCCAACTTTGCTATTCTTTCATAGTTTTCAATAGATGACCTTAATTCACTCTTATGTAAAGAAATTATAAATATTTTTCCATGTAGGTGGAAATAAGCCTTTCTTAAAAAATTAATTAAATAGTTTTGTTAAGGGTTGATATATATACATATTTGGCAGATTTTTTAAGAAAGCATGAGGGAATCATATCTGTGCCAAAATTAATTGATTGTTTTAACATATTTAATTGTTATAAGTTGTCTGCTTAGGAAATTGTGGGTGCATTAATTACAGAAATCGGACATAACTTGTGCTGATGCGGAACATTTTTTGGATATTTTGGAGAGTAATTGGATCTAAAGAATGTAGCAAACATACAAGAATTAAACATATTTTGTTAAGTTCAGCAAATTGTCGCCGCAATTTAGAATATTTTGGTAAGTTAACAATTAAACCAGTTTGTTTTTTCAAAGTTTAAAAGCACTTCCTTTTCTTGCTCTCAATATGTTCCCTCCAGCTTAATTCTGTTTCTAGGTTGATTCCAAGATATTTGCTTAAGCTCAAGAGTACAATAATGCTACTCCATATTGAGAGAAGATTAAAGTGCGAAATATTTTTTATCTTGTATCTTCTTCGGATTGACAGTTAGGCTATGAAACTCCGCCAAGTTGGCGGAGATTTCAAATACCCATTCCATGAGCCGGTGTAGACGTTTAAGACTCATCTCCGAACAGAGAACAGCGAAGTCGTCCATGTAGCAAACAACCTTAAAAAAGTAAATTAATGAATGAGGATTGCACCGCGACCTATGGTCTATTGTGCCCTCTCCCTACTCACAGCGTCTCAACCAGCCCCAGAAAATGGATGAATTCCAGTATACTGCTAGGTGCCAGTGAGGCGATGTGATCCCTATTTAGAAACATGGATCCAAGGGCCTTAGTCCTGCGCCTACATATTGCTTTGCGATCCAATAGCAGGTGTTCCGGAGTTTCGGATTCCAAGTCGCAGAACCGGCAATTTGCACAAGAAGCTAGGCCCATGTTGAATAAATGCTTCTTGAGTTCGCAATGGCCGGTGTAGAAGGCGACTAGTAGCCTGACTTTATCTCTTGGGAGATTGATTATAAACTTAAATCTTTTGAGGTTATAACCATTCATTAGCAACTTTGCGAGCCGCAAGCCTGGAAGGTGTTGCCAATGTCTCTCCCTACTCACTGCTTCATCCTTGCGGAACTGTTACTTTATGGTGTGGGAACCTACCGCTATGAAAGGTTCCGGTCCTACCATGCTGGTGGATGCTGCGGAGCGGGCAAGTTCATCGGCCAGTTCATTTCCGGCGATGCCTTTGTGACCAGGCACCCAAATAAGGTGCACTTGGTTGCATTCTGCCAGATTATTCAGCCGGTCTATACACTCCTGCACCAATAGCGATTTTACCTCGTACGACGTGATCGCCTTAAGTGCCGCTTGGCTATCGCTTAGTATAGCTATACTTTCGTTGCGATAGCCGCGTTGGAGGTTTAACCAACGCACCGAATATGCTCGGAAACTTACCCATAGGTATGGAGAGTTTTGTGCGTGGTTCCGCGACCCCTGCGCCAATACCCTCCGACGTTTTCGAGCCATCGGTGTACCACCTAATCGAGCTATCCCTATCATTGCTGCCGAGAGTGATCTTAAACTTATTAGTGAAGTTCACCTTTTTGCTAATGCTGTCTCTTGGAAGAAGAGCCAGTGGTATGATGCCGCTTAGCTCTTCCATGCGTTGGGACGAGATCACTTTACCTTTGCCAGTCACCTCTGCTGTCATTTGAAGCAGAGTGTGCTTGGTGACTTGACCAATTACTAGGTGTAGCGGGGTGAGCTCCAGCAGGGCCTCAAGTGCAGTTGTCGGACAGGTGCGCATAGCTTCTGTCATACAGACGCATGCGAGCCTTTGCAGTTTCGATAGTTTGAGTGCTACCTGTGTTAAGTTCCTCAGGCCATGCAGAGACCTGCGCCTCGTGAATGGGACAATGGTCGTCTTCAAGGGGTTGATGCTTAGTCCAACGCTGTTGCACCAACCCTTTGCTAGGTCTAGTCCCCTTTGTACGATGTCGCAGAGAGTACTCACAAATTTGCCTCTGGCTATGATAACAATATCATCCGCATAACCTTGACAGCGGATTCCATTGTTTGTTAGCAGCACAAGTAGTTCGTCTACAACTAGGCTCCACAACAGGGGGGATAGCACTTCTCCCTGTGGGCAGCCCTTTGTAGTACCGAGACGGACAACCTTAAAGTTAACCCAGTGGAATAGACGTATTAATTCATTGATCGAAGTGACTCAAAGCCAGGAAGATAAAATGCCTCCTTGTAGGCACACAAGTGATCTGTTGAACGACTTTTATACCTTCCCACAAAAAAAAATACAATTTTAATGTAGCACCTTTTAAAGTTTTGTTTTCAAGTTAAAGGCCTCCGATAATCAAAAACATAACTAGAATTCTTAGATTTATTTTTCTCGGAGCAAAAAACTTTTAGAAAAGCTCCGAGAGCTTTTTATGAAATAATTGTAAACTACAGTTTCGTGGGGATATCGGCAAGACATTCGGAGACAACCCTAGAGATTCTGTCGGAGAGACATTTTAAAATAATAAATCCATGATTGGATTTTCTTAATATACATATGTTATATTCCAATTATATTCTCTGTGTACAATAAAAAGAACGGCCTTAGCCCTACAACAAAAACTTTTAAAAAGCTTATTCTTTTTCGACACATATCTTTCTAGAAGTTCACTTGTATATCCGAAAATGAATCGGAGTGAGAATGCGGTTCCTAAGTACCATAAGTACTGTGTAAAAACACATACGCCCCTAAAGCCGAAATACTAATATAATATAGCCGAACGTGCATTTATAATTTCTTTCTTTTGAGAAAGTTCTATCTAAACTACATTTAATTTAAATTTTGAAAATTAAGAGGCATTTTGCTTAGTCGAAGTAGTTCTGTAAGTTCGCTGTTGACACGCGAGGTTATATTTCCTTAATTAAAAATTGATTGATACCGGAATGAGCGCTCAATGTGTTGTAGAAATTTGGCCACTAAAATATTCGCATGATTGTTTTTACTTTTTCAAAGTATTGACAATTATGCAACATTTTTTGGGAGTTAACTAATCGTAAGCTATATAAATACTTGTACCTCATTTCGGTTAGACAGTGTTTCAGAAGGTTGGATTTTGTTACTGCCGTTTCTTTGCAGAATAAGTTGTGTCATTAAGTATAAGCAGTGCACAATTTTAGGTAGTTTGGAAATTACCTATTATTTCAGAAGTGGAATCCATAATTAATAATAGGTTACAGTGTATTTCCCAAAGGAGGAGACAGTTCGTAGGACATCGATAGTTCTTGTGAAGATGTTTTCTTGTAAACCCTACTGAATTTAAGATAAAACCGGTGGTTGGATCGAAAAAGGTTGACGGCTTGACGAGGTTGTTCATTTGGTGGTGAATCATAACTGCAAAAAGGAGCCCATAATTGAGTTCTCATTCAGCGAAGCTTAAACGGCAAGTTTCGGACTTTAAGTTATTTTAAGGACTTTTTTGTTCCTAGTTTAATTTATTTTCTCATTTTCTTTTCCTTTTCCTTTATAAATATTTGTATTTCTAAATATCTGTGAAATATATTATTTATTATTCTTATATGCTGCATGCAAACCAAAGCTTTCGAGGAATATGCGTCCATTCTTCGATTTATATTATGGCCGTGGCAGTGCGGATTTCGAGACAAATGAATCGTTTCAGATGATATTTCGCTGCTGGGCAGTTATTGGGATAAAACCATTGAAGCCTTACGAGTTCTTTCGATTATTGCATATGGTGTTTAGCTGGATTTGTGTTCTCATGAGTCCAGTCGCTTTCAACGTCGGTGTCATGCAAATAACTAAACAAAATTCGTCCATGACCGTTCTACTAACCAGTTTTCAAATAGGACTTGATTCGCTGGCCCTACCGCTGAAGGTGATCATTGTGGCCTTTTACTTAGATCGTCTACGTAGTGTCGAACCGATTTTCAAAAGTTTGGATGCACGTTACGAAAGTCCACAGGAACGCTCCGCAATAAGAGACAACGTTGTTCAATCGACGCACTTATTTGTTGCTGTCATCGTTTCATATTTCAGTTACGGCACCATTTCTTGGATACCATCACTTTTTACGCACACTCAACCGCTAAACACATGGTTGCCACTTGTTGATTGCATTCCACAGTCGTCCATGCAATTTTGGGGTCATTTTGTCATAGAGGTGGTTTATTTCTACTTTCTGTTGATCTGTCAATGCGTAAGCGATATATATCCGGCTGTTTACATCAAAGCCTTACGTACACATATTACTTTGCTTGCGGACCGCGTCAGTAGGTTGGGCCAGAATCCGGAGCTCACCGACGAGGATAATTATCATGAATTAATTGATTGCGTGCGCTCGCATCAGGAAATATTACAGTAAGAATTATCTTCATATGCTAAGCATTGGTCGTGTATAAATCTGTTTTTTTCTGTCTCGACCGACAGAATCTCTAGGGTTGTCGGCTCTGTGCTCTCGCTCGCAATCTTCACACAGTGTACAATAGCCGCCGCTGTGCTCTGTGTTTGCATGCTCAATGTTTTTATATTTGCCGACGCGAGTCATCGGGTAATTACAATTGTCTATTACTCTTGTGTGATGGTGCAAACCTCACTTACTTGCTATCACGCATCGATGCTTGAGGCGGAAAGCGTAAAGTTGCCTAATGCGATATTCCATTGTAATTGGTGGAATATGGATAAACGATCGCGTCGTGTGTTGATCTATTTTTTGCATCGCGCTCAGCAGGAAATTTCTTTTGTAGCTCTTAAATTTTTTAAAATTAATTTGGGCACTGTTTTGTCGGTAAGTCGTGTCGTGAGATGAGAGTGTACAAAACACTCTCACAAATTTATATATGTAGTAAGAGAGAAATAATTTCAGTTGCTTTTACTTTCAAGATCGCCAAATTCTCATTTACTTTATATACCTTCATCACGAAAATTGGTGTCGGAGAGAAAATGAAGCATTATCTGGAATAAAGCAGCGAAGTGCTGGCAGAGCTGAAATTATTGTAGTTTTGTCAATATGAATTTGCTTCTCTTAAGCTTGAAATTCTTAAATTGTATTTATATGATAAAAGAATATGAAAAGGAATAAGTTCCGAAAAATTAGAAATATGTGAGCTATTTATTTTTATTTTCAATGCTTCTATGATTTTCACTAGGCGAGATCTATAATTTTTCGGATAATAAAACTTGTTGCTCGGAAAAAATATGTTATTCTTGTGTCCGTTTATTAGTTCTGTAATCTTCTAGGTTTTTGGAGAAATTTTGTGGTATTGTTATTCCAAGTTGTCTCCACTGGGGCCATTCACTGTGCTGTATTTTTCAGTATATTGTTTCAAATCTAGTGAGTTACTATTACTTTTGTAAAGTATGTGTTTGGGGCGCTTCGCTCAATATATGGTCAACATACATAATTGATCTACTGAACGTACAATTCGCAACACCATCTCCCATCTTGCGACCCATCATTCATTATTTGACAATATTCGACCGAATAGACCACGTCCAGCACGCAGTGAAGCAAATATAGCAGAGCATTAAGGGCTCTTGAAGAATTCCAAGAATACAATCACATTCTCGGAATAAACAAACGCTTTCGTTAGTGTCTGTTAAAGATGTACCTTTTTTATTTATGAATCATTTACACTTATCCTATCTTATTTTAAAGCTTAATCCTAATTACTCTTCTAATATCTTCTTTTTCTCTTACTCTAATTTCGCTGAAAACTAAGGTAGTATTAGTTATAATATGGTAATGTAAATATGTAAATGGATATGTAAATGGGTTCTTACATTACTATATATTATATAGGCGATATGAAGGCTTACATAACTGTATGCGACCTTTTCGAGCTAAACTTTATTCAGTGGTGAGGCCCATTTTTGGCTCTATGGTACATAGAGCAAGCTGAAGAGATTCAAGTGCTATCATTTCATCCAGGAAAAACAACAGTTTGGTGTGTTTTGTGGCCTGGTGGAATCATCGCTCCATACTTTTTCAAAAATGATGCCGGTGAGAACGTAACCGTGAATTCCATTTTTACAGTCGATATACTTGAACGAGTAATCGAAAATTGAACTCGACGGATGGACCATGTGAGATGTAGCCGCGGCCAACGTTTGAATGAGATGATCTTTAAAAAATAAATGCTAACCGATGTTCTTTCGAATGATAATAAACATTCCCCGTTAAGAATGAAGTTTCTGTGTTTTTTCTTAAAAAAAGTAGCCAAATGGATCACTCGTCAATATTCTGAAGTTATGGTAGACTATTTTATATTAACTTTTCTTCCTTATCACAAGGAAAGCCTCCCTTTTACTTCTCTGCCTAATCCTATTCCCAAGAGCTATTATGCATTGATTATCATTTTCTGTGTTGAGGGTGGGATTATGTCAAGGGATTAAGTGGTTGTCACAGGTATGGGCGTCCTCGGAATTTTTATTAACTTTGAAGAGTATTATTGTTTAGGAATTATGTAATAATTTAAAAAATTTATAAGGTTTCACTAGAGCAGGAGATGCAAACTTTTGAAGAGAAGGGTGTGTTCCATAAATAATCGAACTTTTTGGATATAGAATACATAATGCATATGGTGATATATCAGATGAATATGGAGGGTAGTTTATGAGAGAAATCCGATTTGGCATCAAAGCTTCGTTCATACTTGTATTTTTGATCTTCAACTAATTCAAAGGTCCTTCAGATAATTATTTTACGCATATTTAAACTTTCAGTCAAAATTCTCGTATTAGAATTTACATCGCTACTAAAATTCCACGGGTTTTTTCTATCAATTCAGCACAGTTACTAGCTTCTTAACGACATGCTGTTTGGTCGTCATATACAAGTAAATCCTCACGATTTTCGAATCGAAAACGATGCAGGATGGAGTCCTGTGGAGAGGTTCACGCAAGCGAGAAAAATTTTCTGAGCGCCATTCACTTGAGAGTGGCCAGAAATGATTCTTTAACATATGACTTAAGTAGTTCACAACTTCCGGCTGGGTAGCCAAAAAACTTCCATTTGAAGGCGAAAACTGCCTCGGATGAGGGACCCCTTTTGAAGGCGATCATGGCAAACGCATTAAGGATAACGATTTAAGGGCATGAACCTGGTATGTCCGGTCTCTTATTTGAAAAGGTGATGCTGCCCAGCTTGTTGATTGACAAATGCCAAAGAAGTGCTATGGACGGACCAAGAACCGAGGCTAGTGGGAGGTCGTTTTGTGTATTGTTGTCAAAAAAACTATCACACAACTCCACAAATTAATAAAAACGGGAAACTAAAAATTTTATACGAATTTCTTTACACATTTTATGAAATCTTGTCCGCTGGTGAGAGATATTTTGAATATTCCTAAATATTGTCATTGTGTACCTGTGCTGTTTTTTCAAAAAAGCTGCTCATTTGTTGGAATCACCGATATTGGTACACTATAGGATAAAGTTACCATACAAATTGATCGATCGATTTTTTTTTGATTTGACAAGATATTCTTATGAAATTTGGCATGAATAACGGCGTAGGTCATTGTTATAATCTTCGAAAATTTTGTTGAGATTGGATCGCTGTAGCTGGCATTCAAACAGACATATAAAAATACCAGATTTTTTCATTATTAAGTGACTTTAATTCGGCTTCAAAGGTTGTTTATAGCAAATTGTGGGACTAGGAAGGAGTAGAACTGTAGTTGATGAGTCTGGGAGAGGTATTACGCCTTCTTTACTTATTTTTTGAACAGAAGATAATCCAATTACCGCATTTATTGCCTACAGCCAACTGAACTCTTTTTACTAAGAGAGAACCTACTCTCGAGCACTTCGGGCAGTTTAACGGTGCTTGCGGTAACATAACAGGTCAATTGAAAAGTCCCCAGCCTGACACATATGTAGATGATATTAAATCCATATGATTTTTTGGATCATTTTGACAACTCTAAGATCATAAGTTTGTGGATCAACCAAAAGAGGTTACCATCGATAAAAACTTCCAACAAGTTCACAAAACAATTTTTGATGATCATAAAGCGAAAGAAAATGATATCAACTCTATCTGTGCAAAGTGGGTTCCGCAAGAGCTCTATTTTCATCAAAAACAAAGACGATTCGTTGATTCAGAGCTGGGTTTGGAGATGTTCAAGCGATAGAAACTCGATTTTTTGCGTCGATATGTGATAACGGATGAAACATGGCTCCATTATTTCACTGCGAAGTTCAAACAACAGTCATCCGAGTGGACTGCATCAAAGCGTGGAAAAAGGCAACAGTCGGCTGATTACAGCGTCTTTATTTTTTACTTCGAAACCTATAAACGAATCGGGTGGTGAATGCTCTTCCCAAACACATTTTCCTTTTTAGTCATATTGAAGACGGAAACTCTGTAAAAACGCACACGCCTCCAAAGCACGAACGCTAAAGTAGCCGAACATGCATTTATAATTTCTTTCTTCTCAAAAGTTTTCACTAAGTTTTACATAAGTGAGTAAAATTGGAATAATTAAGTTGCATTTTATTAACTCGAAGTAGTTCTGTTCGTGGCTGACATGCGAGGCTACATAACCTTAATTAAAAATTCAATAACTCCGGAATAAGAGTTCAATAAGTTGTCCAAATTTAGTCATTAAAAAATTAACAGGATTTTTTATTCTTTTCCAAAGTATTGATAATTATACAAACACTTTTTGGGAGTTAACTGATTGTGAAAAATATAAATAACTGTACTTTCTTTTGGTTAGGCAGTGTTAATCAAGGTTTGCTTTTGTTACCACCTCTGTGCAAGAGTAATTAGTACTAAACCTTAGGTACTTCTAACAGTTTTTTTTAAATAACAACGCTACAAATTTTTTTTAAATATGTGACCTGGTCTACGAAAAGGGGGCTTAAGTGTCAAAAAAAAAAAAGTTGATTTTTTGACACCTAAGCCCCCTTTTCGTAGACCAGGTCACATATAATAAAACCGGTTTTGGATATCAATGACTTTCTTCATTCCTGTGAAAGTACATTCGATGCCATTATGTACGGGACTTGATTTCGTTTGCATGGCCAACACGGCCACGCTTGCAGAAGTTCAGACGCTGAGCCCCATTTTCGACGGTTTTCAAGCATAAAGCGGTCGTTACAGCTGCAACTTTATGTTCGACATTCGTACAAAATTCATCAATCGTGCTGGCATAGACCCTAGACTTGACGTAACCACACAGGAAATAATTTAACGGCGTCCATTGAAGCGGCTTATTGACTGGGCCATTTCGTGAGATAAAACGTTCACCGACCTTGGTTTCCAATAAAGCGATTGTGACATTCACTGTGAGGCTTGTGGCATCGACCTGTTGGAACCACATATTGCCCAAGTCCATATAATCAAACTCGCTCCAAAAATATTCGATTATCATTGAGGTAGAGGTAGCGATTCCCATTCAAAGGAACGTGCCGTCCTGATCATCACGGAAGAAGAACGTAATTTTTAAAAACCGTAATTTTTTCGGAATGAAATGGTGACTCATGGAGTACGTATGGATTGCTGCCTGACCACTAACACATATTCTGCTCATAGACGAAACCCTTCAGACAGAATTGAGAATCATCGCTGAAGATGATTTTTCGATGAAAATCCGGATAATTTGTAAGTTGTTGCTTAGCCCAATTCCCGAACATACGACGATTGTGGTGGTCAAGCGGCTACAGTTCTTGCGTCAATTTGATCTGTAACGAAATCACAGAGATGCCCAACGCTTGCGAACGACGTGTGAGAGACTGATTTGGGTCTTCCTCAATTGATATTTGTCTCATTGGTACGATAGCATTTTGTACTGGGCCTGTGTATTCAAATTCTTCAGACGCTCAGTTGCTGATCCGAGAGGACGATTATGATGTCCAAAAATTGGACGTAGTGCTCTTAAAGTCGAGGCCACTGATTGGCCACTGAGTTTCGGTAGCAAATTCTTTTAATAATTTTATTTTTGCGGCCCTTATTGGTTTACTTTTGTAGTGTCCCTATTAAAAACACCGGTATTACGTAATTAAGGATCACAGTGTATTTTCTAAAGACAAACTTCTTTGTTGAGTGATTCTTGAATATTGTCGTTAACAGAGTTTTCTTATTTGGTATGAGAGATATAAGAAATTTGAAAGAATGAAAGTGGAACATTTTTGATTTAGTGAAGACGCGAGGATCGTATCCTAAGGGATCAGTTAATCAAAGATCATTTAAAAGTTGCATTGGTTGGCCTGGAGATTATTGATAGCCAACTAGTGAACGTTTGAGCAGACCGAAATCCTCTTGTATCTAATAAATTAAAGTCAATTGAGAAATTATGCAAAACAACAGCTTTTATTGGCAGAAAGAGCGTTCTTTGAGACTACACATTTTAAAAAAATATTGTTGTTGTCTGACCTACGAAACGTACAAGATTACATTTGAAGGTTTTACTGATTTCAAGTGCATAGATAGCGGGCATCTAAAGTTAACAGAGCTGCAGCTTGCCACTCTCGCGGGAGTTCTTTCTTAAAAACTGCACTCAATTTATGGTAAAACACGTGGTTGAGTTGAAATTGGTTGATGACCCGGCGAGTATTTTAATTTAATTTCAGCCAATATTTTTTCTGTCGCTAAATTCTTCCCAGAATCTTTAATGGCATTATTTGATTCAGTTCCCCTCAATCGCTGTTTCAAAAACAAACTAAAGTTTCATTTCATTTCAATGAACATATTTTCTCTTGCAGTTTTTCCTTTTATTTTTGGTGTTGTAAGTATGTACATGTATTTTAAAATATCTATAAAAGGTTTATTTTATTCTTCTTATGTGCTGATTGCAGAGCAAAGCTTTCGAGGAACATGCGTTCATTCTTCGACTTATATTATGGACGTGGCGGTGAAGAATTCGAGACAAATGAATCGTTTCAGTTAATATTTTGGTGCTGGGCACTAATTGGCGTAAAACCGTTAAAACCTTACAGATTCTTTCGATTATTCTACATGGCGTTCTGTTGGGTTTGTCTGCTCATGAGCCCTGTGGCTTTCTTTGTTGGCTTCATGCAAGTTACGCAAAATTCTTCTATGACCGTAATACTGACTACTCTACAAGCGACAATCAATGTGATTCTTCTACCGCTCAAAGTGACTGTTACGGCCGTTTACAACTATCGTCTACGTAGTGTCGAATCGCTTTTCAAAAGTTTGGATGCACGCTATCAGAGTCCCCAAGGACGTTTCGCAATAAGAGACAACGTTATCCAATCGGCACACTTATTCATGACTGTTCTGGCTTCATATTTCGGTTATGGCACAATTTCTTGGCTATTAGCAATTTTTAAACACACTCAACCGCTAAACACATGGCTTCCACTTGTTGACTGGATTCCACATCCGACCATACACTTTTGGCTGCATTTTCTTATCGAGGTGCTGTACATATACTTTCTGTTGATATGTCAGTGCATGAGCGATCTCTATCCGGCTATGTACATCAAAGCCTTACGTACACATGTTACACTACTTGGGGAGCGCGTTAGCAGGTTGGGAGCGAATACGAATCTTACCGACGAGGACAATCATCAGGAATTAATTGATTGCTTGCGCTCGCATCAGGAATTATTACAGTAAGAATCACCTTCATGTGCTAAGCATTAATCCTGGATGATTTTGTAATTTCTCCATCCACCAACAGAATCTCTAGTGCTGTCGGCTCTGTGATCTCTATTACACTCTTTGTACAGTTCACAATAGCCGCCGCCGTACTCTGTATCTGCATGCTCAATCTTTTCATATTTGCCGACGCGAGTAATCGGGTAATTACGATTGTCTATTACCTTTGTGTGTTGATGCAAACCTTACTCACTTGCTATCAGGCGTCGATGCTCGAAGCTGATTGCGCAAACTTGCCTAATGCGATCTTCCATTGCAATTGGTTGGCTTTGGATAAACGTTCGCGTCGTGTGTTGATCTACTTTCTGCATCGCGCTCAGAAGGAAATCTCTTTTGTGGCCCTTAAGATGTTTCAAATTAATTTGGGAACGAATTTGTCGGTAAGTCGAGAGATGAGTGTGGACAAAACAAACTCACACGTTTATAAGAGAGAAATTATTTAAGTGTCTTTTTCTTTCAAGATCGCCAAATTCTCATTTACCTTATATACCTTTATGAACAAAATGGGCGTTGGCGAGAATATAAAGCATCAATTGGAATAAAGAATCGATTATTTTAGTATAAATTTGCGTTGGTGATTTTAGTTTACTACTTTGAAGCCTGATGACGAGTAATGGGGAAGTAATAAATTTTTTTTTCCACTTTCAATTCCCCTGTGGCTTGCATTTGGCGAAATAATGAAATTAAAATCAGTTCATAAGAAAAACATTGCCGGTTCTGTGTCATTCTGAAGGATCTCGAAAAGGTCCCTGATAACGGGAAGCTCCATCGCAGGCTTTACTTCAATAAATGGTTTAAAAAGTGAGTTATTTTAAATCTGTATTACTTAGGCTGGAGTGGATTGGAAAGTAGTCTTGCCTCCAGGTCGCAATCAGTCTCTCCTGTTACTTACGAAGATCTTTAGAGAGATTGATTGATCTACATTTAAGCGGTAATATCCTAAGAAATCGACTTTAAAGGGCACAGCATGGCAATTGTAAAGGTAGGTGAGTTAACACTGCCTTGCACACACTTGTGTCTTGGCTCGAAAGAGCTATAAGGAACAAAGAGCTTGCCACGGGGACTTTGCTCGATACTGAAGGGCGTTAAACAACGTTCTGTCAGAACCGGTCATGAGATCAGAGCTCTATGGAGGTTTGCGGTGGAACCGAACCTTAAGCGTCGTATCCACAAACTTCTGTGTTAGGACGAACGTGAGTAGAGGCAAGGTGGAATCTAGCTATCTAGCTAACGTTGACGACGTAGTTCTCATGGTTGAGGGGAAATTTCTGAATACCGTGTACGAGCTAACTTATACCCCTAAGCTTAGTATCGTATTGGTTTTATTCACTAGGAAGTATAAAATACCAGATTCGCAACTATCATCAATTGGAGGAACGAGTTTTCGCCTGCTGCCAAAGTTAAGCACCTTGGTCTCATCCTAGACAGGAAGCCCTCGTGGAAACCCAACACCGATGAAAGAACAAGGAAGGCATCTGTTGCCCTGTACTGCTGCAGGGGAGTCAATGGCAAAAAGTGGGACTTTCACCTAAGGCTCTATGAAACCATAGTTAAGCCTATCATGTTCCATGGAATGCTTTTTCGGTGTACGGCTCTGGAAAATACTACACTTGCGAAAAAATTGTCGCTAAATGTCTAGCTACATATACCTCCGGTAGATATAGCGGCTTCATTCCAAAATATTTGGATTGACAGGTCGCCCTGGTTGTCGCTTTTCTGCTCACTTGCCCACGAGGGAATCATGAAAGAGAAGGACGCGCTGGAGGAGAGGAACGGTGAGCTGTTTTATGGATCAAAGTTTGTGGGGAGGGTTAGTGTAGGAGTACCCTACAGGGAACTTTTCATCAACTCCAGTTTTTGACTTCTTGACCATTACAAAGTTTTCCAAGCGGAGATGGCTGCTATTAAAGTAGCGATAAATCTGTTGACTCAGAGTGCAGCGTCCTTCAGAGTGTTACTATCCACTATACACTATATAACTTTGAGTTCACTGATTGCGCGTTCAAGATTAGTGAAAGTATGTCTAGATTACTTACCTTTAGCAGCAGGCTATTTCAGCTTAGACCGGTTTGGGTGCCTGACCACAGCGGTATTGCGGGAAACTGTAAGGCTGATGAGCTTGCTAGGGCAGGTACTTGAGTATCAATAACTGCGGAATGGGAATGGATAGAAGCTCCGTTGGCTTCTTGTGGTTCAATGTTAAACTTTTGGGCTTCAGACTAGCTCAGCTGGCATTGGTCAGTTTCTCGCAGCTGTGCAGTCACAATATCCTTTTGGCTTAGGGTAAACCATAAGAGCTTTAGGGAACTGTTCGCCCTCAGAAAGGGTCGCATTGTCCAATCGGAATTCGTGCAGTGGGTAGATTGATTGGTTAGAACATTTATCTCTTTCGATTTACTCTTTATCAGAATACAACGCATATACTGGCAGTTGATCGGTTGGCTTGTATCAAGCACATGAGGTCTAGTTGTCCTGATGTTAACCGCGAGATTATTGCTGAATGATAATAAGAGTGCCGGCTTTCCATATGGCCATTGGTTTGTAATTCCCATTCCCAACACCATCACCCATCCTATTACCCAAGATTCATCATTGGATAATATTCAACCTAATAGACCACGTCCAGCACACATTGAAGAAAAAAGTTCCAATGTTTTCGAGCCAAATTTTGTTCAGGGATGAGGCATATTTCTGTCTCAATGCATAAGTATGTAGACAAGTAAAATTGCCACATTTAGTACGAGCAACCTTAAGATATTCAAAAGTTGCCATTTCAACTAGAAAAAACAACGGATCGTCAATTGCGACCGTTAACGCTAAATGATTACCGACTATTTGTTGCCTCAAATTGAAGTTCGTGATTTCAGCGACAATTAGTTTGACACAGCGCATCAATCAATGGATTTATTAATCACATAATTGACGTTTTGGGCCGGTCGTTTGGCCACAAAGATCGAGTGATAGTACACCGTTGGACTTTTTTCTGTGGGATTATGTAAAGTCTAAATTCTATGCGAACAACTTCGCTTCAATACAGGCCTTGAAACAAAATATCATGAGTGAAATTCGCCAGTTACCAATAGAAACGCTCGAACGAGTCTTCGAATATTGGATTCAACGGACGGACCATCTGAAGCGTAACCGCAACCAACATTTGAAAAATATATTTTTCAAAAAATAATACCAAAAAATGTTATTTTGAATGATAACAAGCATTTCCCTTTAAATTTGAAGTTACTGTGGTGTTTCTTTAAAAAAAGCAGAGGACCTCGAAATGGAGCACCCTTTATAATCTATAATTAAATATTAAGCACAATATTAATACACAAGCAAAACGCCTCTTGTATTTCCTATGGTATCAACTAGGTCAGAGGCAACATTTCCATTAATTGTCTATTTGAATAGGAAGTAAGTTTAGAATTCTCAATTATAAATATTAAATAAGTATTTACATACTTACTGTTTATGCGACTTCATGGCATCTCACCCCTCACCACAACATTCATCACACCACACAACATTCAGCACACAACATAATATTCATCACATAACTCACACTCATCATACAACACAACATTCAGCACACAACATACACCATCATACACGCAACCCCACGCAACAAACCAACCACACTACACACCACACGTTATCGTTTCACCACCTAACCGACCAAAAAGGATTGGTTAGATGGGGGTGAACTCTATTCGATTTCTACGCCCGTACGATAGAGTCACGTCTCGCCAGCTTTTTCACGTTTAATCCGCGTTTCGCTAATTTGTGGTACGAAGCAGAGAAAACCCCGTTTCGGTCGAGTGTGTGTGATTGTGCACCAGCAGCAGCAGTTTAGTGAGATTTTCTGTGGGCAATACCGACGCCAAAAGCTTTTGTGAAATTAAGAAACAAAAAAAAATATATACAACACTGTGAACCAGATTTAATTGTCCAGAAATACAAGTGGTTGAATTTTAAATTTAACGTATCTTTTACTTTAACATAGGCAACAGGGTTACATAGCCAAAGCTCACAGTAAGTATCCCCAGTGGAAATAAGTGAAAAGAACAAATGGTCCTTCGAGCCTCTCAGAAAGGCACCTAAGAAAAAAAAAACCAAACAACAAACGTAAATTAGAAACTGAAAAAATTAAAATTAAATACATAAAGAAAAAGTGAAAAAAAAAAAAAAAAAAGTGAAGAAAATTAATATTAACAAACAGCATAAAACGGGCGCGGTATAACACCAAACAAAGGTCAATAACCTCAAAATACATAAGCGGGCGCGGTTAATACAAAATAACTAACTAAAGAAACTAAAACGAAAGTGAAGTGACAATAGAAACGATACTGAAAGGTGCTGTTAAAAGAAATACATATATGTATAAAAGAATGCTCAAAGTGCAGTGCTAAAAGAACAAGAAAAATACGTACATACATAACGTATAAGTGACAAAACCCCAAAAAACATACGGCAGAACAAACAAGGAGTACAAGCAACGTGGGAACAGACTACAAATCCAACACGGAAAACCTCAAAAAGGAAACAAAAACCAAAAAAAGGAAAACGAGGAGAACACAAAGTATTGCAAAAAAACCCTTGACGGAAGAAAAAGTGAGTCCATTCCAATTTGATTTTTATAAAATTATGTATGCGCATATGTATGCTTGATATACAGTTGAAGCTGTAAGACGGCATACAGCTATTTAGAAATAACCCAACTGTTCTATACGAAAAATCGGTTAGACAGTTCGGTATATGCATATGTATGTATAGGTACCGAAATAAATAAAAAAAAAATTGCGGTACCTGCCTAACGCTTATTTTGTGTTTGCAAACACACTATAATTTTCAAAAATCAAAAAAAAAAAAAAATTTTTCAAAGTCAAGTATTATTACTTGCATGTTCTGGTGATACCCCTTGGGCTAAAAAAGCAACAAGCAGGATCGCCTATAATAAATAAGCAAAGGCGACAAAAAAAAAAAAAAAAGAGCATGCAAATGCATACATATGTACACAAATAAGTAAAGGTACTCGATCATGTAAGAGATACATACATACATATGGGCATATACATACATACAAAGATTTATGGGCAATCAAACTTTCCGCGCGAAATTTTATATGCCGTAATTAATATACATATATTCATGGACATATGGTACATACATAAATGAACTGAAAAAATTTTTGGAAAAACTGTTGTTACATAACTACCTGCCTTTAAGCTTACTTCGTGTCTCCAAACACACTACAAAAAAAAAATAAAAATTTTTCAAAGTCAAGTATTCTTACTTGCAAGTTCTGGTGATACCCCTTGTGCTAACAAAGCAACAAGCAGGATCGCTTTAAAAATAAGCAAAGGCAGAAGGAAAAAAAAATATATAACAACAACATAACAGTGGATATTTGTGTATGTACATATGTGTACATATGTATATCGCGATCCAACTATTCTCGTTATCTCTCTCACGTTGTCTCTCTCTCGTAATATAACGTACCAATAAAAAGGTTACAAATACAAACATATCTACATACAAGTAATAATATATAAAATATATTTATTACTCCGGTCAGTGAACTTTAAAAGAAGAAAAAAGAAAGGCGGAACAAAACGGAACAAAACGGAATCGAAATCCATGTACAAGGAGGATATCCATAGCAACAATTAAAATTAACTAACATACATATTTATGTATGCGCATTCTTATCGAGTGTTTATCGCAATTTCGTTTTCGCGTGCTTTCTGAGCAAACGCAATTAACAAAACATTTACATACATACTCATATATTTAACATTAACATACATATATAATATTAATATATAAAAAATTGTATACTTGTTTTCCGTCATTTCGTTATATATGCATATAAGTTTACATACATACATACGTATATTTTTGCGTCATTTTTATTTTCCTTTTGCGTTCTTATCGTACTAAGGAATAATATACAAATTAATCGCGAGTATATCGCAGATACGTTTAAATAATACACGGTAAAAAAAAAAAAAATATTTAATAAAACAATTGCATACTAATACATACATATATGAAACAAAGGATTAATCGATTTATGCGGTGAATAAGCGTTCGCAAAGTCCTAAAATATATTTCATTCATCATAAAATTTATTATATTTACAAAATTTGGTTTTTTTTCAATACCAATTTTACAATTGTATTTCACACGAAATACTGACAAACATTTTTTACAACTCCAATTATACAATTCTATTTCTAACGAAATATTTACAAAAAATTTTGTATATAATTTCTCATCATACCAATTATACAATTGTAGTATTTCAAGCCAAACATTTTAAGCTCAAAGCTTCCAATTCAATTTAATTAATGCAATCTGACAAATCAAAAGAGGTTAAGCCAAAAACACCTCTATCATTAGAAATTCGGAAAATGGCTGATGAAGATAAACTACAAGGCACACCTGCTGAAGCTACACGCTCAAAGCAGAGTATAAAACAAAAAAGATCAAAAGATCAGACAATATCTAGATTCATCACTGAAAGTGACAGTTTTATAAGATATTGTACAAGATTTCAAGCTTCCCCTATTACTGACATCACAGAATCAGTTTTAAATATAAAACTAGAAAGTGTGAACAATCTCTGGGCTCGCCTTCTGGCAGCGTACGATACAGTACTAGATACTGACGACGCAGAACTCCCAGAAAACGCAAAAGCTTCGGCGACAGCCAAGTGTGATAACTGCCGCGATCAGTATGAATTAACTAAGGGAATGATAACTGAACAAATAAGTTTAGTAAGGCCAAGTAGAGCCACTACTCCCCCTCCCAGAGTAGTTACAACACCAAAAGAAGACCTAGATAAAGGCATGTATCTCAAAGTACCAGCTTGTGATACTGAAGTTTTTAATGGATGTTATGATCAATGGCCGTCCTTCCGGGACATGTTCACTGCCGTTTATATAAACCATCCTAAACTATCACAAGCACAAAAGTTATACCATCTAAGGTACAAAACAAAAGGGAAGCAGGCAGTATCGTCAAGCGATTCGCTTTAAATGACGAAAATTTTAAGCTGGCTTGGGAAGCACTAGTCGAAAGATACGAAAATGAAAGGGTTATGATAGAAAACCCAATAAAAACTTTATTGCATTTGCCAAAGATTCAACAAGAAACTAGCAAGGAGTTTCAAAACTTATACTCGACAGTGACCAACTGTTTATCAGTGTTAAAAACACAAAATATCTCCACAGAATCGTGGGACCCTATGATAGTAACCATTTGCGCAGAAACACTGCCTGATGCTGCTTTGCTACGATGGGAACAATCTCTAGTGGAAAGAAAAATAATGCCCACCTGGCAACAGATGAAAACATTCCTCACTGCTCAATACGAGATAGCTGAGCGAATAGACAAAAAAATTATAAATATAAAAAGTCATCAAAATGACTCAAGTAAAAACTTGTTTAAACCTCAAGCCAGCAATAATATGCCATACAATAGACACGTTAATAAAAGTCACACTTTCGTGTCAAACCAAACCAATAAATGGCAACCATTATGTGAAATTTGTAAGGGAGGTCATAACATAAGATCTTGCGAGAAATTCAAAAAATTATCCGTTTCTGACAGAAACAATCTTGTCAGACAACATAAACTTTGCATCAACTGTCTGTCGAATGCTCATACGACAAAAGACTGTGAAAGCAAATTTAGTTGTGTGTACTGTCAACGAAGACATCACTCACTGCTTCATATTACGAACTTTCAAAATATGAAGCAAACTCAATTCCATAAAACCACCGGGTTAGTCACTACAACCAAAAGTGATAATCCCGAAATCTCAAATCCCGAAAAAAGGGAAGAACAACCATGTTGCTCTAAAGCAGCAAAAATTCAAGCTCTTCATTCAGAGAATGAAAGCAAAATTCTTTTACCCACCGCGGTCATCGCTATTGAACATAGAGGAGAATTATTCAAACTAAGAGCATTAATAGATCAAGGTTCTCAAAGATCCTTTATATCATCTAAAGCTCAAAATCGGCTAAAATTGCCTGTCAAAAATTCAAACTTCCAAATTTCAGGAATGGGCGGAAGAATTATCCAAAATTCGAACAAAATATGCCCAATTACCATAGTATCTCCAAATGCGGATATTAGAATAGATGCGCAAGCCATCGTTCTACCGCAACTTACAAATTTGCTTCCAAGCTGTGAAGTAAATAAAAAGCAATGGGAAAAATGCTCATATCTCAAATTAGCAGACCCCAACTGCCATACCCCATCACAAATCGATGTGTTGTTAGGTAGTGACTTAATACCTCAAATAATTCTTGAAGGTATAGAAAAAATATCCAATAAATTGTTAGCCCAAAATACAATCTTTGGGTGGATATTAAGTGGCCAAGTCACAGAAAAAATTAATTCTTTTACAACTGAAGTTGAAAATATTTCAAACGAATATTTAAATAATGAACTCAAAAATTCTGGGAAGTAGAAGAATTGCCTCAGACTACTCAACTTTCAGAAGAAGATCAGGCATGCGAAGCCTATTACAAGTCCACAACAACAAGAAACGAATATGGTCGTTATGTTGTGCGACTACCATTCAAACCAACTTTTCCTGAAACCATAGCTCTAGGCCACTCTAGAATATCAGCAGTCCAGCAATTTCTAAGCCTGGAAAAAAGCCTGATGAAAAAAAGTGAGCTCAAATCAGCATATGATAATGTGATGGACGAGTATCTAGACCTCAATCATATGGAAGAAACTGTACCATATGAAAAAGTATCTAAAGGTAGATATTTATCTTTTTATCTGCCACATCACGGGGTAATACGTCCTGATAAACTCACAACAAAAGTACGAGTGGTTTTCAATGCCTCAAAGTGTACGAGCTCAGGCAAATCACTTAACGACGTACTATATACTGGCCCAACCTTACAACCTGATCTCATGCTGCTAATACTAAATTGGCGCATGTTTAAATACGTTTTTAATGGGGATGTAGAGAAAATGTACAGACAAATTCTAGTACATAAAGATGACCAAGATTTCCAGCGTATAGTCTTCCGCAAATCAAGTAATAGTCCAATCAGCGACTATAAACTTAAAACCGTCACCTTTGGCATCAATTGCGCACCCTATTTGGCGATCAGGACACTACATGAAGTGGCAAAAACAAATGCAACAAATTTGCCTCTAGCATCTTCTGTGTTGCAAACACAAACATACGTGGACGACATACTATCAGGTAGCCACAGTATCTCATTAGCGTGCGAATCACTATCTCAAGTGATCAAAGCACTAAATTCAGCGGGATTCCCCTTAAAGAAAATTACAGCAAATCATCCCGAAATAATAAAAAACATAAAAAAGGAAGACTTATTAGATACAAATTTCCTTAAATTTGAAACGGCCAGTACAACAAAAACCCTAGGGATTCAATGGAATGCGATAACAGATGAATTCTCATATACTATTGAGTCAATATCGGCAATGTCCGCTAGTACAAAACGCCAAATACTTTCCTCGGTGGCAAAACTTTTCGACCCCGCAGGATGGCTTTCGCCAATAATGATACAAGCAAAAATCCTCATTCAAGAATTGTGGCAAGATGGCACTGAATGGGATGAACAGGTAAAACCTGTACGTTTAACAAAATGGGTACAATTTGCTAACAATTTGCATACTATAGCAGAAATTCGAATCCCTCGATGGGTAAATTTCACCCCTAACATTAACACAGAATTACACGGTTTCTGTGATGCCTCTGAAAAGGCTTATTGCGCAACAGTTTACGTACGCACACAGTACGATAACAAAATATCTGCACACCTCTTGGTAGCCAAAGCCAAAGTTGCACCTTTGAAGACACTCAGTCTGCCACGGCTTGAACTGAATGGTGCTCTTCTGTTAGCAAAATTAATTTCAATAGTTCAAACCCACCTGAAATTAACCGATCATAAAACATATCTTTGGTCAGACTCAGAGATAGTTTTGGCATGGTTAGAAAAACCACCCTATTGCTGGAAGACCTATGTATCTAACCGAATATCTCAAATCTTGGACTTAGTTGGCCCAGCAAAATGGCAACATGTTGCAAGTGCAGATAACCCAGCGGATCTTGGGACAAGAGGTTGCAAGCCACTGCACCTCACCAGCACTACACTCTGGTGGAATGGTCCAACATGGCTAACAGAATCACAAGAATTCTGGCCAAAGTCTCCCGCTCGTAATATAATACCGCCGGAAAGTCGGAAAATTGAAAATTTTCATATCACTCCAGAAGAGGATGATATTCTCCACCGATTTTCTTCATTTCCTAGAGCACTAAGAGTAGTCGCTTACTTGCACAAATTCACTCAAAGACTTAAACAAAAAATGAAAGGGATACCAAATGATCCTTGCGTGCAACTAACGCATACCGATTTGCAACACGCCAAAGTTAGTCTCATTATCTACACCCAAACTCGCTATTTCAGTCGAGAGAAAACAAAGTTGGTCGAAAGACGACCACTCGAAAAGGGGAGCTCTCTTCTCGTTTTAAATCCATTCTTGGACGCTAAGGGATTAATAAGGGCAAATGGAAGATTAGCGAACTCCAGCCTTAGTTATAACGAACGGCATCCCATTATTATACCTGAGAAATCCCGTTTTACTCATTTATTCTTAATATACCTTCACCAGCTTACACTACATGGTGAGCATCGCTTGATGCAGCAAATGGTCCGACAAGAATTCTATATACCGCGACTAAAGCCACAACTTAAAAAGACGGTTTTTATGTGCAAACAATGTACCTTGTACAAACATAAAATGCGTACGCAGATCATGGCAGCTTTACCACCTGAACGCTGCAATTATGCTCTACCTTTTACTATTACTGGGGTTGATTTTGCTGGACCTTTCCAGATAAAGGCCTCGATGTTAAGATCTTCTTCCTTTAGAAAAGGGTATGTGGCTGTTTTTGTATGTTTTACGACAAAGGCAGTACACCTAGAGCTTTGTTCAGATCTGACAACTGCGGCTTTCCTCGCAGCATTTGCACGCTTTGTCGGACGACGCGGATTTCCCTCAAAGATTATGAGCGACAATGGGAAAAACTTTATCGGAGCTCAAAGAGCTACCGAGAAAGAGTTCATAAACTTTATGAAAGAAGTATCCCCTGAAATAGTCAAAAAATATGCACCCCAAGGGATCGATTGGCAGTTTATACCCCCATGTTCTCCACACATGGGCGGACTTTGGGAATCAGCAGTCAAAAGCTTTAAGTCCCATTTAAAGAAAACGGCTGGTAATCATAAATTTAATTATGAGGAGTTTACTACACTACTCACTCGTATTGAAGCCGTATTAAATTCAAGACCCATATCACCACTCTCGCAAGATCCCTCCGATTTCACAGCTCTTACACCTGGACATTTCCTCAGAGGAGCTCCTCTTCTCGCCATACCTGAGACAGTCGGAGACTCACTCACTTTAATAAATCGATGGGAAAGAATCAAGATTCTCCATCATGAATTCAGCCACAGATGGAAGGAAGACTATCTAAAAGATCTCCATAAGAGATATCGATGGAAAACGATCCAGAAGGAACCCAGTACAGGCGAATGCGTCATCATACAGGACGAATGCCTTCCCCCAACCGAATGGCGACTAGGTCGCATTGAAAAGGTACATCGGGGACGAGATGGTCATATAAGAGTAGTAGATGTGCGAACACAAACTGGCCTACTAACTCGACCACTAGTAAAATTGTGTTTTCTTCCAAATACCGAAGAACCGATCACCGAAAACAAGCGAACGCAAACGCAAAACGCAAACGCATAAAATAAAACAATAATTAATTAAAAATATACCGTTTTACAATCCGTACGTACAAACCAAAACCATAATGAACGCGATTAATAATAAACAACAAAATCCATATCTAAATAATATATAATACATATAAATAAATATAAGCAATATACAATATATAAATACATACTTCTATATATAGTACACACATATACATATATAATGCGTAGCATCTTTCATACTACTACCAAAACCAAGTTAATATACATCTAGAAATGGACGTAGAAGAAACCCGCAATAACCCCCAGTCGGTGAGGTCCGCAAGCAGTGCCAATGCAGCATCCGCTGCACCCATCGCCGCACCAAGGAGGCAACAAGGCACAAGCCCGCCCAGCCAATCATCCGGTCAACCAGTGAGGGAAGCGGTCGAAGAGCAGTTCGAGGAGTATGTGCCGCCGCGATGCAGCCTGTGCCATCGACCCCATGTCCTGAAGCGGTGTACAATTTTCAAGGCGATGACGCCCGCTCAGCGCCAGCAGATCGCTAGAGCCCACGGCCACTGCATGACATGCTTGGCAAACACGCACGCTACGTTGGAGTGCATGTCCGACGGGTCGTGTCAGTACTGCCACCGACCGCATCATACCCTATTTCACCGCTTCCCTCGACGCTCGGTTCAATCAACGCCCGCCAGTCAGCGGCATGGTCAACAGCGGCACCATCAGCATGGGAGTCATGTTCAACGCCGACGAGCCCATCGCTCTACGCAACCCCGAGGTGCACGTTCGCAGACGCCACCACATCATCATCATCGTAACCATCGAAAGGCGACGAGTTTCAGCGCTGTAGTAAGCACCCTCCAGAAACTGCAGCGGCTTCTAGGCAATTAACTCGCCTAGGGGGCCGGGATGTTTATGCGACTTCATGGCATCTCACCCCTCACCACAACATTCATCACACCACACAACATTCAGCACACAACATAATATTCATCACATAACTCACACTCATCATACAACACAACATTCAGCACACAACATACACCATCATACACGCAACCCCACGCAACAAACCAACCACACTACACACCACACGTTATCGTTTCACCACCTAACCGACCAAAAAGGATTGGTTAGATGGGGGTGAACTCTATTCGATTTCTACGCCCGTACGATAGAGTCACGTCTCGCCAGCTTTTTCACGTTTAATCCGCGTTTCGCTAATTTGTGGTACGAAGCAGAGAAAACCCCGTTTCGGTCGAGTGTGTGTGATTGTGCACCAGCAGCAGCAGTTTAGTGAGATTTTCTGTGGGCAATACCGACGCCAAAAGCTTTTGTGAAATTAAGAAACAAAAAAAAATATATACAACACTGTGAACCAGATTTAATTGTCCAGAAATACAAGTGGTTGAATTTTAAATTTAACGTATCTTTTACTTTAACATAGGCAACAGGGTTACATAGCCAAAGCTCACAGTAAGTATCCCCAGTGGAAATAAGTGAAAAGAACACTTACTTATGTACATAAGTATGTACATATGAATGGGTTTCCTAAATAATTGAAATACATATATGTAATTGAACAGAAAACGAAATGATCATGAATTCTCCACAGACTTTAGGATATCATCATTACAATTATAAAGTTTTAATAGTAAAAATGTTTAACTTTTTCATAAATGTATGTATTTGTGTAACTGTGTATATTTTTACTTCCGACTAATAATACCCTTGAGCTCAGTCTTGTCCTTGAAAGCTGACAGCCTCCCAACGCATCACTGCACAAGTGAAAACAACAATGCCTTGAGAGACTCGAGTGTTTGTCGCATTTGTTTCTTCAGACTTGTTTTATTTATTACACAGTTATATCCATATGTACATACATATATACACATAACTTACATATGTACATACACACATACATATTATTTTCAAATATATTATTCAAGCACATATCCCCTTATCCACCGTTAACATACGGCAAAATACTTACGCCAATTTTTACTATATGTTCATATGTATATGAAACACATATATGTATATGTATGTATATATATATATATATGTATGTATCTTGGTTGAGTAGTGCGCACATCTGTCTGCATTTTTAATTTGCGCAAGAAAATCTACAAGTAATGGCCTTTAGTGCGCTCTTTATTTGTTTATTTATGCGCACACATGCACACTTTTATATTTCGTTGTTTATTTCTTAATTTTTATTTTCATTGCAAATTGTTTGCGACCATTCAGGCAGCTGACAGCTTTCTGCAGTGTTGCCAATCGTTATATTTATTTCAAATATATTGGAACCCTTTTATGTTGAAAGCCAGTTGTGGGTTTACATGGGTTTCCTTGGGTAAAATACATCCTTTTTTCAACAAATTTTATATCTTATAAAAAATAAGATATTTTATTAGAATTTTTGTTATTGTTACAAACATACACAACAACACAGAAATTCTGAAATTTTTTTTAAAACCTTAGCTCAGGACTAGAACGCAGGCCGTAGGAACTCGCCTATTTTTTCAAATAGTTGTAATCGAAAAAAAAAAATCCTTCGTTTAAGTCCTTGAGAACTTTATCTCAAAGACCCGTGTAAAATTTCATGAAAATCGCTTGAGCAGTTCTCAAGACCAACCAACCGATTTCAAAACAAAGTTTTGAGAGAAAAAAACGGTGCACTTAGCCTAGCCAGCCTCGAGCGCACTGGCCCTCAAGGCTACATCTCCGAAACTATTACTCGGATTAACGTGAAAATTTAGGACAATATTGTTGAGTTGGAGAATTCGATTTTTTTTTAAATGTAACCCCTTAAGCTAAAGTTTGGACAGATTTTAAGAAAAGTGTTTAAAATATAAGTGATAAGCTTTTCTTTTTCCTTGCTGTTTTTAGATTGCCCGATTTCTTCTTGTTCCAACAGCTGATATCACTTTAATTACTTCCTGCAGCCGCTCTCTATTAACTGATTCAGCTTGTTTATTTTTTGCAGAACTTGAAAACTTCTAGTTTTTCCAGGGTAGAATAGTAACACCCAGAAGGAAACGTCGGTAACGCTAAAAGTATGTGTGAAGTGTATGGATGCATATAAATGGTTGGTTTGACGAGCTGGGTTGATTTAGTTACATACATATGTATGTCTCGCTTGTCCGTCTGTCTAAGTATACGCCAACTAGTCCTTCCGATGTCGGACCCATATATCATATAACTAAACGACAAAAATCCTACATTTATATGGAAAACTTTTTCATTAAATTTTCATTCTATTGTGATATTACCGGAACTAATACTCTCTTACTATATTTTCCCCTCACTGAAACTCCCCGTGCGTTTGATGAAGTTCATCAGTACAAGAAGTTTTTCATTTGTAACCTCTGCAACGTCGTCCAGGAACCCTCGACCGATGGTTCCACTCGTTTTCTGTACAAAGCCTTGCATTCGCATAGAAGATGTTTTACAGTCTTCTCGTTTTCTCCTGCCCTACAATAGTGTTTATACATTGGCAGAGGTAAGATAGAGTCGTCCCGTGGTGTAATACCATTGGCTTTTCTCCCAAGAGACAGTATTACCAAAAGGCCAAATTTAGCCAAGAAGTTCAAGGTTATCCTTGTCAGTAAGGCTAAATGAAATGATCCCACTCTCGAGTTAATGCTTCTTCTTCTTCTTCTTCGAGTTAATGCTTAGGGATAGTACAATCAACTGGTACATCGACGGCTCGAAAACGTTGGAGGGATTTGGCGCAAGAGTCTCATGACCACGTACCAAACTCTCTATACCCGTGAGAAGTTCTTCAAGCATTTTTCAGGCAGAAGTTACGCAACACAGTAGGTTCAAATATGTAATCAACCTCCCTTGCGACAAATTCAGGCTACTTGTCGCATTCTACACTGGTCACTGCAAGCTGAAGGAGCACTTGTACAACATATGTAGGCCTAGCTTTCTGCGCAAATTGCCGGTTCTGCGACAGATAGTCTGAAACACAAGAACACCTGCTAATTGACTGCATAGCAGTCTGCAGACGCAGGATAAAGGCCCTGGGATCCATGTTGCCAAATAGGTATCACATAGCCTCAATTGAACCTAGCAGCACTTTATCACTGTGCTGGTGCTAGATGATCCTTTGTGGGTTAAGAGAGAGCACAATAGACCTAAGGTCGCGGTGCAATCTTCGTCTATCTATCTTATCTTACAAAAAAAAAAAAATATTTACAGTGGTCAAATCAAAAATACATGTTCTTGCCTTGTTTCAGAAAAAAAAAAATTAAATAAAATTAATACTATGATATGAGGTTCACATAGAATGCTATGAAGAAAGTAAAAGGCACATTAAAAAAAAACTCGTTTTTAGAAAAGCACATTTGGAATAGTCTCCCGGTTGAAGTCTGAAAGAGAGCTTCTCACTTTAATGGCTTATAACAATATAACGACTCGGACCTTTCAGTAAAAATTTGGCAACATATTTTTCAATAGTTTTGTTAAAAATTTATAAACAATAAATAATATCGATTTTCGAACCTCAAGCTCCCCTTAAAGCATAACTAAAACCTATCCTAAAATATAAGCCGAAGGACTTAAATGAAGTGTTGAACATTCATTTGAAAGGTCATTGACGATGAAAGAGCTGGACTGGTTCTGCAAGAAACAGAAGTTAATAGATGTAATTGTCATCCACACGACAATACATCGGCCTTTTTGACGATTTACTCTAGGGATAGGTTTTAATATCATATAGGATTCAAATCTTTTAAAGCTTTAAGAGAATAATTCTTAAATACGGAGATGTATTGAAGGCAATTTTTTTCTGATTTTGAGCCAACGCATACGTGTTTCTATCCAAAAACAGGCTACATTATATCACGACTTAATTTTAACTAATTCGAAGCAATACGGCAACCACGAATAGCGCAAATGCCTCATTCGCATACGCCGCCAGACGATCGAAATCCGAATCTGCTCCCACACTGTAGCTCCACTTACTCGCAGTTGCATATCGTTGTGGGTATATGTATATGTGCGGGTGTGTGAGGGCGTAAGTCTCATATGCCCTTCAGTCGCTCTACAACAACAATGTGTAGATAGATTGCAGTAGCTTTAGCCGTTTGCCATTCAGTGGCGCATCATGTTGCTGGATTAAGCGCTTAAGTATTTCGTTTGTCTGTCTCTTGACAGCTTGAAATGTTCTATGCTTCGGAGCAATCTCCACTATAGACTATTATATGCTACATACATATGCACCCGCATCAGCCCCGCGCCCGCCATAATTTCGCTCTTTCGCATCCAAACAATTTAATCAAGTTGCATATAAATTCATGTTACATTTTTCATTGTAGTTGCTGTTGTTTTCGTACTACTGTTGCACGGCTTAACTATTCAAGCGGCTGTTTGTCGTTGGCACGAATGCTGGCGGCTGCCTCGGTGCCTCGGTGCTTCGGTGCCACGTTGAGCTTTTATCCTTTTCGGCGCATTTGCAAGGCGAGCTGAGCAAGTTCTTGTTTTTGTTGCAGTACGCGTAGCTCAGCTGCGGGTGAAACTCAGCATTCTTGCCACACTCAGGCATCAACTCCAGCTATGCTTGCAGTGAAATTCGACACTGGCTCTGAATGCTGTTACTGTTGTGTTTTTGTTGTGTTCAATATAGTTGTTGTAGTTTTTGTTAGAAATCACACTTTTGCATTACGTATGTTGCGTGAGCTACATATGTGCGTAATGAATACTATTTAATAATTAAACGCATACATACGAGTACTCAGAGGAATTCCGCTAAGTGCTTTCCAACCACGCGATAAGCATATTAAGTTATTCGGTAAAATTTGTAAGCTTTCGTTAGGCTTTTCACGCGGATAATTTCATAAATTAACACTTGAGAAAATGCAGACCTTTTCTGTAAAAATATTATTGTTGTTGTTGTGGGTCACGGGTTCAAATTTCGTTTCTTTCGAATATACCCCAAATAATATTTTGAGAGAGTTAAGAAAGTAATCTGATGACACGAAGAAAAGCAAAATTTATCAAGATCCGGCAATAACCAAAAAATGGCATAGTCGGTAAATTTGTATTAAGTGCGAACTTTTGAGGTCTGAAAACTAATAAAAATTACTGCGAGGATCCAGATAATATGGTTTTGTGACTCATTTTCTGAACTTCTTCGTCTTGGAATGGATCTATTTTTCTACATTTCCGTCCTTTTTTTGCGGGTTGGGGGTGGAAAATGTCACATGCAATCATCACTGCTGCCATTACAGACACGTTTCGTGCTACTTGTAGGTCAGGTCACTAAAAGCCTCCTATCTAAGGTACCGTCGGCCACCCTGGAACCACATTTGCATTACTTCACGGAGGTGTTCCACTTTTCTCATATTTACAACTGCGCACATCCAACAAGAGAGTTGAGTCGATTAAAGGTGATGAAAAAGGGATAGCGGATCACCTTCAAAATATAATCTTCCCTTAGTGCCTTCGGCGAATGACTTTTCAATGGCTTTAATGACCTCACGGCGCGTCTCCCGGATGGGATCTTTCAGTTTCAAAACTAGAAATAATAATATTCGCAAAAATGCTTGATTGTGATGGGGTAAAATCCTGGTAAAAAATTAATTTCCATAAATCCAGTCGGCCATCTGGTAATCCTTATTTCCTTATCGCTTGAACCAATAAGCATTACCATTATTCTTTTCACAAGTTTTTTTGGGTTAAGCTTATATTTGTAGCGTCATTCTCTATAACGTTGAACAATTTCGACACCACCACATCTTGTCACCCATAATGAAGGGTTTCATTAATCTAGGGTCCTCGGCTATGTTGTCAAGCATCTCTTTTGGAACCTTTCTCGAGCTCACTTTTGCTAACGATTGTGTGGGCTGTTGATGTAACGGAAGAAATCTGTTGAGTTGATAGTCCTTTGCCGGATAAAACTAAGGATTCGTTCCGGTTACGTATACCCGACTGTTGTGGGAACGGTGTGCAAATGATTTAGGTTTGCTGTTACGAGTCAAGCATTAGCACGCTTCATACCCAAAACATTAACCAAAATATGTTGAATCGATTTATAAGAAATGCTGAGATCCTCTGCTTTTTCCGTAATGCCAACACGATGATTTTAAAACACTGTTTCTAAAACTTTATCGTGATTAACAGAGCCGGATGGACGACTCGCAGGAGATAAGTTTTTTTGATGAATTCACAATCTTCCTTGAATGATTTGCTGTGCGGTGTTTTTTTGTAAAATACGGTCGGACGAAACGACGACGATGCCTGACGATTGGAATTTAAGTGTGCTTTACTCAATCCAAAAAACGGAAGACCCCAAAATCTGCGCCTACTACCCTGGGATAAGCCTCTTCAATATCGCATATAATGTCTTATCTGAATTAGGTATCCCTGCAAAACTAATACGGCTGTATAAACTAATGCTGAGTAATACCAAAAGCTCTCGCAGAGCCGTTCGATATCAAACTAGGTTTCAGACAAGGCGACTCCGTATGGTGGGACTTCCTTAACCTACTGCTGGAAAAAATAATTCGAGCTGTGGACCTGAATCGAGAAGGTTCAATCTTCTATAAGAGTGTATAGCTGCTGGCGTACGCCGATGATACCGAAATCTTTTCCCTCAACACTCGCGCCGTTAGTTCTGCTTTCTCCAGGCGGCATAAGAAAGCGATGCAGATTTGCCTGTTAGTGAACGAGGGCGACTTGGCTCCTAGGTCAGTGTTGACAGTCATAACGTCGAAATCGTTGATAATTTCGCGTATTGTAGAACCAGTATTTATACCAACAACAATGTCAGAATAACTCTTGCCAACGGGTGCTACTTCGGATTGAGTAGGAAATTGAGAAGTAAAGTCCTCTCGCGGAACAAAGATCAAACTCTAGAAGTCGCTCATCATTCCCGTCCTGCGACATGGTGCAGAGTCATGGACGATGTCAACATCTGATGAGTCGATGTTACGAGTTTTCGAGAGAAAGGTAATGAGGAAGATTTATGGTACTTTGCGCATTGGTAACGGCGAATATCTCATTCGATGGAACCATTCCATCACGAGTCATGTAGCCGTATGGATGAAAACACTTCAGCTCTGAAAGTATTTGAGGCAGTACCCGTCGGGGGAGGCGGTGGAAGACCTCCACTCCGTTGGAGAGATCACGTGCTGCACTTGGTATCTCAAATTGGCGCCAAATCGCGAAAAGAAGAAAGTACTGGAAAGTAATCCACGCTTTTCGTATTTAGGGCACTTATTGATTTTGATTGACTGTATAGATTTAGGCGCTAAGCCACCACAACAAGCACTTTGGGCAATTTTGTAACAAACCAATTTGCTAACAACAATAACAACAACATTGTTAATAACTTAACGCTGCCAAGTTAGCGCTGGCAAGCGATTCCCGCTATAATAACAACAAATGTTTAGAAGCGAACACATAAACTATAAATATTTGCATATTTCGCAGCTATAAAATATTTATTACGGCAAAGTTGCCCAATAGCACACCAACAGCAACACCAACACTAATGTACTCGGTTATCTATTGAGTGCGAATGAAGGTTTCATAATCTAAAATAGCCTTCAGCTAGCGGCTGAGCGTGTGCCAATAGAGCAATGAAGTTACAAACTGAGAAGTAGTTGTGAGCGGAAACAAAAAGAAGAGCAGAAGTACCACCGATCTCAGAAATCATAAAGGCAACACAGTCATCGGCAGCAATGAGGCCTTGGTAGCGTTTGTTGGATACTCCACCCTCCATCGCCCACATACATAGTTTTCCAAATATGTTTTTATTGTTATTTCTATTTTTACGGCTTTTCCTAATTTTCTTTTTTTTTACTTCTTTTTGTTGGGGTGCCTAAGCAGCCGTGCAATGTGCGACGCCCTGTTAATAGCCTAAAATCGCTGTGGCAAATATTCAGCAAAGTGTGAAACCGTGTGACTGCGCGGTGGTGGTGCTGGCAAAGGCGCCGTTGGTGAAACGTTGAAACAAGCAGCTTATCCGGCTTAATGCAATTTAAATAACGCAACAAAAGTAAAAACAAATGATGCTGAAGGAGAAATAGAGCAATCGAAGCAATGGAGCAAGAAACGATGAAGTGCTCAGCAAGTTGGACATACAAACGGCTCGTGCCGAGTATTTGGGTGCCTCGCTGCTTTTTAATTCCATTTCTCTTTGGAACATTAAGCTCTGCGGGCGATGAATTCGATACCGCCCCAGACACGTGCAATGGTTTGGAAATCATCACTGATTAGGTGGGGGTGGTGACTCCGGAAATGTATGCGACGCTTTGTTTTTATTTCCGTTGTTATTTAACAATTCTCGACATTTAGCAATGCGCAATTAATTTTATTGTTTTTGTTCTTCGGTGTCAAGGGTGTCGTAATCTTCCGAAAGTAGTTTTCAGCTACTTTTGTGCTTTTAGAAAATTTGTTAATTCTTAGAAGCCGCTTTATCGTTAAGAATTAGGGCGATCGAACTTTGCTGTTCTATAAGATTGTTGAAGATTCCGGGAATTGGGTAAATTTGCAGAATAATAAAAAGTCTATTTTATGGACTGGTAATTCTTCCGCACTTCTCTTTTATTTTCGATTTTTTCTGTAACATTACGAATTACATCTTTTCAATACTTTTTGTCACCATACCGAAAAAAGTAGTTTCCCGTAAAATACTTGTAAAGTTTCGTTGTCCAATCACAAAGAACAAATTGGCACGTCATCAAAACGGCTATAACTTCAAATTTAATTTGGGTTTCTAAAAATTCTTTTAGGAGATATCTGAGCGATCCAAACTTGTAAATCTTTAAAATATCTAGACTACGCTCGTAAGGAAATTTTTGTAGCTCCACCGTCCAAGACCCCGCCTACAATAATTTGTTAAAAGTATTTTTCCATTATGAACTAATTAGTTTGTATGCTCTTGTTCACATCAGAGAATAGCACCAAGTAAGACTAGCTCAGATCAAACACTCTTGCTGGCGATTAAGAAAAAGGTATGGCTTGCTTCTATTCAAATGAAATCATATCAATTACTCAAGTAATGTGGCCAAGTAGAGGTGCTTTTTTCAGTAGGCTATTTTTGACCGATCACACATGAGCCGTGTCAAGTTGTCATGTTATTTTTGTTCAGTATCGTTTGGCATTTCATCATAGAAAGACTTACGCCTGAACAACGTTTACAATAGGCTCTTGAAAAGTTCCAAGAAGATTGGACGTTTGCGAGCCAAATTTTGATCAACGATGAAGATAATTTTTGGCTCAATGGGTATGTAAACAGGCAAAATTGCCACATTAGCACGAAGAGCTACCTGAAGAGATTCAAGAGTTGCCATATCATCCGGAAAGAACAACGCTTTGTGTCCAGATTTCTTCAAACATGATGTCGGTGAGAACGTAACCGTCAATGCCGATCGTTATAGCGCCGTGATGACTGACTATTTGCCGATACCTGAGATTGAAGCTCGTGATCTCGGCCACACTTCCCACACTTCAAATAAATCAATAGACTGTGTGTGTAATCCTGTGGGTATTTGTAAAGTCTAAAGTTTTTATTATTATTATTATTATTATTATCAGTTTATTTAGTAAGTAAATTACAAAAAATAAACTTAATACTAAGGTGCTAGCACAGAAAGCGCCATCGACCGGTGGTATGTTAGACGTATGATTTAATTACGTATATTTCAAACTTCGTACAGAATGTTACTAAGTCTTAAGACATTCATTAAACTATATACATTTTGTTTAGTAAATATTTTAAGTAGTTCTGGGATTAGGGGTAAGTTTAGTTGTTCTTGTACTTGTTTTATTTTGTGGCATTCTTCGGTTATATGTTGTATGGATATTGTTTCCAGATTATACAGCTTGCATAGGGGCGCATTAGTATTCTGCATTAAGTGTTGGTGTGTAAGCAGAGTGTGTCCGAGTCTCAGGCGAGTGAATTTCTGTACGTATATCCTTTTGCAGTCGTTGGGAAATAAGGTTGGTTTTCCTATGGTGTTAAATTGTTTGTAATGGTGTGTGTAGTTTTCCCATACTTCTAGACGTTTGTTCTGTAAATGGTGCTTAAAGAAGCGATTTATGTCATATTTTGTTGTGGTTTGTTGTTCTTGAATTGGTGCACGTATTGCGAAACGCGCCGCTTTGTCGGCTTCTTCGTTGCCTTTGATTCCTATATGTCCGGGAACCCACATTATTTTTATTTTGTTTTGGCATTGGATCAGCAAATCGCGGATTTCTGCTATTGTATTGTTGCGGTGTAGGGTGTTGCATATTGCTTGAAGGGTGGACAGCGAGTCTGTGCAGATGATGTGTTTGCCCTTTTGGGTTTTAAATATTTTTATGGCGGATAATATGGCTTCCGATTCCGCTGTGAATATGGAGCAATATTCCTCGAGTCTTGAGAGTCGTAGCGTTTGGTGGTTATTGTCTATTATTGCATAACTGACCCCTGTATTTGTTTTTGCTCCGTCGGTGTAGTGAAATTTCCAGTGTTTATATTCATTTTGTATTTCCAGGAATAACTGGATGTAAACTGTTGCACTTGTATTATCTTTTTTTTTGTTGGTTAGATTTTTAATTATACTTGCTTTACTGAAACTCCACGGGGGGTTTTTGGGTACGTATAATAGTTTTTGTTGTAGTGTAATTCCTTTGTTTGTCGCGAAGTTAATGATTTTGTGGATGGCAGTTGGAGACTTGTTATTAGTTTGTTTTTGTATTTTATTGAAGTTGTAGAAGTGAGGACGTTCCATCACTTTGATTATTTTGTAGTATAGCTTCGCTGTGACTTCTTCAATTCGTTGCTCTAAACTGGGTATACCAGCTTTTGTAAGTATGTTAGTGATAGGCGTGGACGTAAATGCTCCTATGCAATAGCGAGCTGCCGCATAGTATGTTCCTTTTAGTTTGTTTAGATTTGCTTTAGCAGTACGTCCGTATATTGCTAGGCCGTAATCTAACTTTGGCAAAAAATGGCTTTAAAGATGTTAATGATTGTATTTATGTGGCAGTTGCTGTGAAAGCTTGCCAGGCGTTTTATTAGGTTTAACCTGCTTGTTAGATCTTTTTTCAGGGTTTCAACGTGGTTTGACCAGCTTAACTTTTTGTCGAAGGTTAGTCCTAGAATTTTTAATTTGTCGACGTAGCCGAGTGTTGTATTGTTGAGTGTTAAGGTTACGGGGTTGCATGTTCTTTTTCTGCAAATGTGCAAAGCTTTGCACTTCGTTGTTGAAATTTTCGCTCCATTTGTTAGGCACCAATCATTGATATCCCTGTTTAGTTCGTTGAAATTGTTGCGCAAATTTTGGTCTGATTTGTATTTCGCTGTTATGTATAGATCGTCCGCATAGATGCAGTGCTTGAAGTCTTTGTGTTGAAGTATAATTTTGTTAAGTTTTTCGAAAGCGATTTGAAATAAAACAACTGACAGTGGAGATCCTTGTGGTATCCCGTTTTGAAGCGTGTAGGTTTCGGAGAAATGTCCATTGAGCAGTACTCTAAACTTTCTATTTGTTAAGAAGGCTGTTATGTATTCTACTATCATTTTACTTATCTTCCATTCGTGAAGTTGCATTCTAATTGTGTGTATGCCTACTCTGTCGAATGCTTTCTCAAAGTCGATGGATATCACTGAAATATGGTTACTAGTTGATAGTGATTTGTTTGTTACATAGTCTATAAAAAGGAGTGCATCCATGGTGCTTTTGCCATTTTTGTATGCTAATTGATTTTGTGACAGTAATTTATTTTTATTTATTACCCAGGTGAGCCTGTTTGCTATTATTTTTTCCATCAGTTTACTGACACATGAAATAAGTGAGATTGGCCGGTAGCCCTCTAGCGAATTTTTTTCTTTTTCCGGTTTTGTGAGTGGAATAATCGTTGCCAATTTCCATACCTGTGGGATGATATTCGTGTGTAGTATTTTATTGTAGAGGTTTAGAAGCCTTCGTGTCGCGACGAGTGGAAGGTTTTTTATCATTTTGTAGTTTATTTTATCGTGACCTGGGGTATTGCCTTTTAGTGCGTTTAGTGCAGTGTAGTATTCTGATAAAGTAATATCTGTTTCCATTTTTTGTACGTCATTGTTTTGTCCGTTGGTGATGTATCCTGTTGCATTGTGTGAATATTTGAGCTCAATAAATTTTCTGTCGAAGTTGCTGTCACTTGCATATGACGACCATTTTTTGGCAAAGGAATTAGCTATGTCCTTAGGATCCGTAAGAGTATTATTAAAGTTATCTTTTATAGTCCTGATGGTGTTTGTAGTGTAATTTCCGTATAATTTATTAACATTGCGCCATAGTTCTTTCATTGATGTTCTATTGTTTATTGAGCTGGTAAATTCGAAGAATGATTTTCTTTTAGCGGCTTTGGCTTGCTTTTTAAACATTGCATTCGCTTTTTTGTAGGCTATTTTATTTTCGCTAGTCATATTGTTTTTGAATGTATACCAGAGGTTTTGTTTGGTTGACCTTAGTTCAGTTAAGTGGTCGTTCCACCATTGCACTTTCTTTTTTGTGGTGTGTTGTGGGTATGTATGAGGAATAGCTTCATTTGCAGCTGCCATTATTAATCTTTTGAGTTTCGAAGCTTCACTATTTATGTTGTTAGTTATGGCATAGTTTTTTATTTTAGAGTTTATCAGGTAATGATTTCTTGGCCAATCTGCTTTAGTTACAATGTAACGTGAAATGTGTTTTTTAGTTGCTGGTTGTGTGTTTTCGCCATATGTTATGATTATGGGATAGTGGTCGCTTCCGTGCATGTCTTCTAGTGTTTTCCAACCCAGGAAACTTGTGAGGCTAGCAGAAGCTAGTGAAATGTCCACGTGAGTGAAGGTGGATAGGTGAGTGGGTGTACCGTTGTTGAGGATTGTCAAGTTGGATTGTGTTGTGAGTGTCTCTATAACCTTCCCTCTTGTATTGGTTTTGGAAGATCCCCTTAGCTGGCTGTGTGCGTTGAAATCTCCTAAAAGAATGTTGTGGCTATTGGGCTGATTTAACATCATCTCCAGTTCAGCTTGTGGAATGGCTTGGGATGGTGGAATATACATTGATATTATTACTATTTTTATGTTTAGGTTTAATTCTGTTATAGCTGCTTGTGTGTTTTGTGGTGTGGGGAGGGGCTTGTGCTGAATATTTTTCCTGATCAATATAGCTGCGCCTCCTGTTGCTGTCGGTGATGGTGGGCTTTTTATTGTTTCATAGTTGCTGATTTTAATATCTTCGTTTTTGTGGTGGGTTTCTTGTAAGGCTATGATGTCTGGATTTTCTGTTTTGATGAGGATTTGTAATTCATGTAAGTTGTTTTTGAAACCGTTCAAATTCCATTGAAGGATTTTGAGGTTCATTGAGGACGATCGTATAACTCTCGTTTTAGTACACTAGATATACTAAGCGGAGTTGTTTAAAGGTCTTGGTCGAATGACATCGAGTCTGAGCTATTGTCGATGTCGAGTGTTTCAGCTGATTTTTGGTTTGAATGGTTAGTTTTGTTGACAATTTTACTGCTTTTTGCTTTTAACTCTGCTTTCAGTTTTGATATAGCTCTATGGGATGTGGATTTTGGAAGAATTTTGATTTTGGTGCTTGGAGAGTTAAATGAAGTAATTTTTCGTGCTGGTGCTGGAAGTGTGCATGTGGTAGGGTTTTCACTATGTGATGTTGTCGCTATGTCGTCGTATGTTGTTATTTTTCTGTTCGGTTGATTTGTGTGTGCTGTATGGGATGTGTGGGTATGGCTGGTTTGAAGGGAAACAGGTTGGGCTTTGGTGACTTTGGAATACATTGAATCGTTTATAGGATGTCGGCTTATATAGATTGAGTGCGCGGTTTTTTTGTCGACTTTTTGTAGCGTTATAATAGCTTGTATTTCACGTTCTTTGATGAAAATAGGGCAAATTTTGCTTGTTGATGCATGGTTTGCGTCTATGCGGACAATCCCATTTCTATTCAGGCCTTGGAGTTCTTGCGAATAATCATAAACTTTCTCCATTAGATTTAAAGTTTCTGTGCTTTTTTTAAGTAGGGAACCATGAAATGGACCACCCTATATATTGATAAGTGATAAAATCATGATTTCAACTTCTGAATTTGTATAGGTACATTCGTATGTGCATGTGCAATACTCGTATCAATAAATATGATTGCATATAAGCCCTAGAAATGTAAGCCAAAATGTCAAAAATGAAAGGAATAATCCAATAGGTGTATACATACATTGGCACTTCTTAACTTTGTTACACTAAAATTAGCAAAAATTATTATAAAGGAAAGAAAACCACTTTTTTGCCTAATCTTTCGCATTTGATCAATGCCAGATTTGAGTACAAAATATAATCTCTTAAATTTTTCTTCATAAAAATTCGTTCATTTTAGAAAAAACTGTCGGTCATACTATGTGACATGCCATTTTTAATTTTTGTTTAACTTTCTCTGGTTCGCATATTAATTAAGAAGAGTTTACAATAGTAAAATAAATATAATTCCTTAACTTATTTTTTATTTTAAATAATATGGCAACGGTATAAAGTAATAATTTTTTTCAGCAGTTTTAACTTCAGCGGTAATAATTCCCTCGCATTTTACTTTTTAAGATTAATGTTTATTAGAAGAAAAAGAACCAAACAGTACACTCTATTTATCTATAAAATGAATACATGTTTTAAGAAAGTTTTTATAAATTTAAATATTATTTTAAAAATTTATATTATTTAATGTTAAAGATTTATGTAGTACTAAAGGTTAATGGTTTTGTGTTCTTTCACGCCTAGCTTGTTGATAATTTATAGAATTGGAGATAAATGAATGAATGTGTATAGTAAGTCGAAGCAATAATCATAATCCATGCACGACTGCATTACCCCTTCGTTTTTTGCTGCATCGTTCTCGCGATATTAGCGGCCTTTACACGGTCAAATATGTATGACAACATGTGTGACATCACACCAAGTTGTACCGTGTAAAGGGGATAAAAACATGCTTGTCACCCATGTTCAAATTTTTTAATTCAAATTTTAATTTTTCTGCTGGTGTGTCACACAAGTGCGATCGTGTGAAGGTCTGCATGATGCACGCAGTGTATTTTTTCAGTCGGAAAAAAGACAGTGTGCAGGAACGGTGTCGCGCATGAACGAGCAATTTTGGAAGTTTTCCAGAACTGTGGCAAATAAAAAGCGAGTGCTATAAAAACAAAAAGAATGCAGATTATGAAGTGCTTCTATCAAAATTAAAAGAAATTGATGGTAACGCTAGCTTGGACAATTTAAAATGTAAAATTAATTTATTTCATTTGTAATGCTTTGGGCAAGATATTTCCAGTTATTTTAACAAATTTGTATACGAGCGTGTTGGTCTTTTCTTACGCCAATCTTGCACCCAAATTCGTTTTTCTTGCCACTTTTTGCAATTTCTTCCTCTTCCTCATTTTTAAAATTTCTTCAATCAGAAGAGCTGCCACTAAATCGCGTGCCATGTTTACTCGTTAAAAGCTGAACGAAAATGAAGTTCACACACATGCACCATATCGTGTGAACGAAAACGTCAAACTTGTACATCAAGCCATGTTCGCGAGCATGTGTGACCGTGTAAAGGCCTCTATTTTCTCCTGCGCGATCACGGACACTCAAAAGCACTCTCCACATTCGCGCTACAAATGCGACAACACCTCTCCTGGTGAGGAGTAAGTCATTTTGGTATTAAAGGAAATAAGCTAAGTGCCAATTAGAATTTTCTCTGCAGTCGGTCAGCGGTGTAGTCTCGGGTCATTCCGCGATCGCGAAAAATAAAAGCAAACGAGTTAGTAAAATAAGTAAATTAGCAATATTTGGTGTTTTGAAAATTTATAAAAGCAATGCTTAGTGAAAATGAAGTGAAAATCCGTTTGGTTATTGATAAAAGTGATAAAGTTTCTGGTGTAAAATGCAAATGTTTCAAAGTGAAGTGTAAAAAGGTGCTATAATAAAATAAAGACTATTTTCAAAAGTCACAAAGCTAAAATCGTTTTCTTTCATCTAAGTTAAATTTTTTGATGTAAAATGTTGAATGAAATGTATGCAGATATATTAAAGTATTAGTGTTAGTAAGCAAATATAATATGTGCCGAAATATTTTTTGAAGCGTTCGTTCGTTTTGCTTTTGTTTGTAGTTCGTCATTCGTTGCTCCGCGTTAATTATGTTGACCTCGAAACTTTCAACAATGCAAGAGACTTTAAATACTATCAACAGGTGAGTGGAGTTACAGGGTGTGTCGATATATACCTAATTATTTTATTATTGGAAAATAATAATGTGGGTATACCGAATAGGGTCGGCTAAAATTTGGGGGTAGCTAAAAAAACGAAAAATATCAACATATTTTAGTATATTATTTATAGTGTTAGAAAGAATTATAGTCAGTTAGAAATAAAATATACAAATCTTTCTTTTTTCATCTCTTCAAATTTTTTCTTTAAATTGAAAATTATATTTTTTATTGGAACGATTCTTTTGGCGCGGCGATTTGAGAGTATGGGCGGAAAGAGGAGGTAGTTAGGATTAAAAAATATGTATGCATATACCCTCCTCAGACTTATAGTTTTAGAGATATTTGTATTTAAAATTGAAAAATTTTGTATAAGTAATGTTCGTTATTTCACAATGGTTAACCTACTTTTCGCATATTTTTCAATTACTACATTTTTAACTACACTGTATACATTGAAATATAACCAAACTTTTTTAATCCTGAGGGGCTTTTCCATCCACATGTACTACCAAATCGCGTTGCCAAAAGAATCGTAATATTGCCTTCTTATTTGTTACTCAAATTTTCAAATTCGAAAATCATCTATTTTTAATTTTGATTTGGTTGTGACAAAAAGGTAGCCGGAAATTGTAAGTACTACTCAAAATATTTAATTATTCATCAATATTTTTTGTCGTCTTCAAAGTAATTCAGCTGTAACTCATTTATGCCAACGATTTTTGTAGTCCTCGAAACACTTTTCATAAGCACCCTTTTTGGTATGGCCTTTATCTCCTTCTGCGAAATTTTTTTTATCTCTTCGATCGAGTGAAAACAGGTTCCGATAATTATTGTCAAGGGTGCCCTATTGTACATATATTGTCGTAATCCTCCGAAAGTAGTGTTCAGATACTTTTGTACTTTTAGAAAATTTGTTCATGCCTTGAAGTCGCTTTTTCATGAAAAAATTGGAGATCGCTTTATAAGATTACTTATAGTTTTAGGAGTTCGAAAATTTTTGTGTAAAAATAGTTTTGTTTTTACTTATGTATGTATTTATATTTTTTCAAACCCACAAATAGAGTGACCGCCGCCGTTCACCGTTGTTAAGTCGTTAAATCGTCTTGTTGGATTCAAAGGTTGTCCACATCAACATCCTCGAATTCAGTACGAAAAACCCATTAACTGCAATATTATTGCCCGCTTAATTTTTAAAGAAATGTGGATAAATATTTCCCTCTGCCCACTGCAAATAGTTACATTTTGATGTTGTTACAGCGTCTTAATAATGGTTTGTGGGCTAACATCATTCCTAATTCGAATTTTTTTATTGTATCTCTCAAAGCAGAAGTGTGCCTCATCGCTGATCAAAATGAGAAATGTGAGACAGCTTAAAAACAACCATTTTTCGGAATTAAAAAAAAAAAGATTCCGCTTTAATTGTTTTGAATTTTTAAGTATAAATATAATATAATGCGTAATATATTATGCATTTAATAATTGGAACACACATCAAAAATTTTGGAGGGAAATTTTAGATATAGTATAATCGAGTTACAGGCGATCTTCGACGGCGTTAAAAAGTCTTCCGCTGTAGTGATTCGGACTCTCTAGTCCAGTCATTTAAGCTTAAATTAGGTAAGAATCTCGGAATTCGATATACCCATTTATATGTCTGTAAATACTTGTATACCCTACCATATGTAGGTTTTGAGACAACTTTAGGGTGTCAATATACAAGTATTTACAGACATATAAATGGGTATATCGAATTCCGAGGTGAACTTAATATAATAACTGGACAGTACTCAGTGAGTGAAACTTAAAGAAACAAAAAAATCTCACTGGAAGATATTGTCCGCATTATTGTTAAAAAAATAAAAGAAAAATTTGAAATTGGGAAAATTCGATTTTTGCTAAAATTAAAAACTGGTAGGATCGCATAGGTTAGGTACATTTCTTAAAAAAAAAATTTGTTGGGCTCTCTATCAAGAATACATATGTACATATGTCTTAAAAGGGCTTTTGGATTTCACTTTCGGAGTTGATTGACTTTTTCAAATCTTAAAGTAGCTTTTTTGCTTAAGCTTCGAGTTTATATAAAAGTTGAATTGATTGAAAAAATTGAGTTATCTTTATGAAACTTTGCAAAAAAAGAACGAGTTCGTATTAACCCAAAGCTTATAAAGTGCCATAACTAACCAATTAAGGTATAAAGCTGTAATGTACAGAGGATTGCAGTAGCAAGGGGCAACTGTTGGAATTTTTTTTTGAAAACAAAGAGGCTTCGCCCTCTAATAAATTTAATGTACATATCTAAATAACTAAAGCTGCAGTAACCAAATTCGCCTAGCGTAAATATTATAAGGACTTCCACCAACATCGTGAATATGGATGAATCGGATGATAACTCCGCTCACTCCCCATATAACGGTACTGTTAAAAACTACAAGAAGCGCGATAATACAATAATTAATACGCCAGAGCTTTAACTTCTACCCCCAAGATGGTATCAGAAGCCTATAATGGAGCCACGGCCAATGTTGGATAATGGGCGTTGCACCACGCACTTTTCGGTGAAATCATTTATCTGGACATCCGTCCGACCGATTAAAAAGAAATTGACATTTGATAATTGACAACTGACATTTTTATGTTACAGTGGGAAAATGGGCGAAATCGGACTGCAGCCACTCCTACTTCCCATATAATGCAATTTTAAATTTCATATGAAACTTTTCCTTTCCAGTATACAAGTCAAGAAGGAATTAATATTGCTCTTCTAACATTTTATTTGTTACTAAAAATTGCGTAAATCAAACTAATCAATTGAAATTCTGAGAGAATCATTTCTTGGGTTGAATCGGGTCAATACTTCCTTTTAAGCGGTCAATGGGGTTTTTCTTGTAACGGTGTACTTTTTCTTAGAGTAATAAAATTGGCTGAAAACTTGCCCTAAATCCCGTATAACAGGCCTTATGTACTCTAAGCTTTAGTCATTACAAGTTGCAAGAGTACAACATGTTCGGTTGTACCCAAAACTTAGCTCTTTTTTCTTGCTGTTTATATTTTATATTTATAAATTAATTAGTTTGTATGCTCTTATTCACATATTATTCAAGAAAATTTTCATTGTGACATAAATACCATTCCTTTACTTATTCTACATTTCAAGTAATGTGGAAGCTGTTTAAAGTCATATTTTCTTTGCAGTAATTTACATTTCAGTGTTATTTAATTTCTTCGCATTTTACAATTTTTAATGATCAGTATATGTGATATAAAAAAAAACCCAAATAAGTAATAAAAATATTTTTATTATTTCATAAAATTAATATTCACTTATATAAATATTAAATGTAATTTTACATATTTATATTATTTAATTTAGTTCTAAAGGTTAATATCGTATATTTTGTTTTCTTTCACCTCAATCGCCAAGTGCGTTGGTAAATATGTAGACAAATGAATGTAGTAAGGGGAAGCAGTAACAATCGTAATTCATGCACGACTGCATTACCCCTTCGTTTTGCTGCAACGCTTTTTCAACATTTTCTCCTGTGCGATCACGAGCACCCCTGCTCATGTGGAGAAATTCATTTCTGGTACTCAATGTAAAGGAGCGCAGTGTCAATTAGAAGTTTAGTTTGCCGTCGGTTAGCGGTGAAATCTCGGGCCATTTCGCGATCGTGGAAAATAATAGCAAACGCGTTAATGAAATAAGTGAATAGCAATTTTGTGTTGTGTAAATTTGTAAATGGAGTGCTTAGTGAAAATCCATTTGGTTATTAATAAAATGTGATAAAGTTTCTAGTGTAAATTGCAAATGTGTGAAAGTGAAGTGTAAAGAGGTGCATTAATAAAATAAATGGTTAAATTCAATAGCGGGAAAGCTAAAATCATTTTATTTTATTTATGATAAATTTGATAATGCAAAATTTTGCCTTAAATGTATATATATACATTAAATTATAAATGTTTATTAATAAGAAAATGTGTGCCTAAATATTTTTTGTAGCGTTCGTTCGTTCGTTTTTTTATGTTTGTAGTTCGTCATTCTTTGCTCTGCGTTAGTTATGTTGACCTCGAAACTTTCAACAATGCAAGAGACTTTAAATATGTCAACAGGTGAGTGGAATTACAGGCTGTCTGGATATATACTTTATTCTCTTCGACATAAGAATTAAGGAACGTTATTTCCAAAAGCCCACAAAATAATCTATGCCACCAGTTTTTAGATCGCCTGCCTGTCCAGTAGGCACTTCGCAGTTGATCTGCATGGTCTACTCCACCCACAAATGGGTTGTAATCTCTAACGACAGTTGGACATTGAGCTTGTATTTCCTGGTATTTTCGATCCCTTCATTTGATTGTAGTTAGCTCAGTGCCTTGAAAATTTGACGTCAATAATATTGGTTTATTATTTATACATTTATAAACAATTGCTCCATTCGTTGGTGATCGTGAATCAAACTCGCCTCTTTTCATTTGCTTATCTGGCTCCATGTTTAAAGGTAGTCGTTTCGATTGACTCTAATTGTCCCACATGCAAACACTTTCGGAGTTGCAGAAACTCTAGAAGTCTAACGGAGGTAAACTAATTATCAAAGTACACATAATTGTTCTTGCACCACTAATATTCTATGAGGGACCACTCTCTTACCGAAATCAAATCCTTCGTACTTTGCCTCCACAGTTTCATCTTTTCCTTGGTATATTTGGAAGATTTTAGTATAGCCATATTGTTCCGATAAATAACACAATTTATAACCGCACTTAATTGGTTTCAGGGGGGAATATTGTTTGAGGGACCTTCGGTCCTTGAAAAAAATCATAGGTTCGTCAACTGATAATTCCTTGGTTTCGTGATACACCAGCTGAAAGAGTTTGCTCAGAGCGTCAATCATAGGGCGTATTTTGAATGGCCGATCCTTGTTATTTTCCGGGATTTGTCATCAATTTAAATATCATTTAAATACATGTAAACATCTCAGTATTGAGTCGAATCTGTTACGGGACATTGTTTTGGGTATAACGGCCAGGTCTTCACTCGTACTCCAGTAATGTCGGCAGCTTGGAATTTCATGTTAACCCACAAAGAACTTGTTACCAAGAAATGCTATGAACTCACTTTTATTGAGATTAAGTGCTTTACTGTTTTGTAACCGCATACATTTTTTAATTAAATATGATTTCGTTAAAAATAGTTTCAATGTGCGGCAAGAAAAATTGTGTCAACGTGTCCATATCTTTTCTTAAGTCATGATTTCATTTAGAATGTCACTTAAAAACTGGTCTTCATTGCCTTCTGACCACAACGGTACTAAAGGTCTCCAAGAGAAAACCGAGTGTTCCTGTCCGGCAAACAAGAAATATCTATTTATAGCTTTATTAATGTTTTAATAAGGTACGAAACTAATATCCTCTTTTTAATTCGTAGAAAAATATTGAAAACTTTGTTGGAAATAATTTCAAGAAAGCGACACTCTGAGATCGCGACTGCACTATAGCCAACGTCATGTTGCAATGAGCTCGTGGAGCGAAAATACATATGTATAATGCATGTGCCAAAAAGTAAAGTAGTTATACTTCTTAGGTTGTACTCTAGAATACCGTTAGTCCGCAAGTTATAAAATTTTCTTCCATTCCATTTAAGGGGGTATTCTACTCTAGAATTTTGAAAAATTCGATTTTTTTCATATATTTAAAGTTTAGACTATGACTTTGGAAGGATTTTTCAAAATTCGACTTATTTTCGGAGATACAGCCGATTTTGTGAGATGGCGTCCGTGTTCACTAGAATTGTCTCCTAAACTTTAAACGCGTTTTTCTCGAAGCTACTTTTTTCCACACGGTACCGGCATTATCTCAAGTTCTATACAACCGATTTACTTGAAGTTTTGTGTGAACCTTCTATATATAATCCTTTATCGTTCCTACCAGCATTGTGTCAAAATTTTTGTTTTTAATATTTTAAATAAATTCAGGAATTTGAAAAAAAAGCGTAAAAAATGATTTTTATTTTCAAGCAGTCACCATTTTTCAAACAAATTTTTTTCGTGTTCCTGGACTATAACAGCATCCTTACTGATTAAGAATTTCCTTTGATTTTTTTTTTCAGACCACCAGGAGAGTCAGGATCAATGTCACCAGGATGCGCCATTTTTTTACACCTGTCTCTCCCCCTTCTAATTATTTTAATTTTTAATATTTTTTTGTAAAATTTTTTTTCTGTATTCTTAAGATATCAATAAAAACACCATAAAAAAGGGATATTAAAATATTTTTGGTTTTTTTTTTAAATACAATTCAAAAAACTGCCCAAAATTTGATTTCTAGAGTAGAATACCCCCTTAACAGAGCAAAATGATTGATCGTACTTTAAAGTACCGTCGGACGACAAAGACATGATCTCGAATAACGCTTTAAAGCGTCGACTTAGAAAAAAATCATATTAGACATTATTTGTGAATCGTTAAACATCTTACGGGAATAAGTTCTAATTTGTTCAAATGAATTAAAAATCTAAAATAGTCAACTACTAATATTAATATTAATAACTCAAAATTTATCCGAATTTATTTTTCCCACTTCGGACGATATTCACACGATATTTAAAGAAATAAAATTATTATTTTTTGCCCACATCTTTCCAACATATAGCATAGCAGTTTGCCCAGTTAAATTGCAATAACAATTGTCTCGTAATGATTATTGGTGAAGCAGTTGCGGACGCGCTCATTTACCTGTTTTTGAGTATCAGTTGCTTTCCTTTAATTTTTAAGTTCTTCAGTAATGTGTTTTAGTCCTTCTCAATATATAATACTTTTGCATAAGAGACATCAGCTCAGTTTGGTAGATAGA